>NC_051165.1:203498964-203768964 GCF_013339725.1 Rhipicephalus microplus
CGCGCTATAACTATCGTCAGGAGTATCATCGTCTTGTCATCATCATCATCACCATTGTTTCCGTCGTGCAAGCGTCGTAGTCGGGTCACTGTCATCGTTGTTGTAGTACCAATTTCGTCATACATGAATATGTTGTTCCATCTGCCGTCATCTTGACGGTCTTTTGCCACTTTAGTCGAACCCTTATTCCATAATAAACATACGAAGTACTTGTAAAATGTTCCTTTTGTTCACTTTGGGGTAGTCAAGAGATGAGACTTATGTCTAGCTAACAATTAGGCATGTAATGAAAGATACTGCATTAAAAATGTGGGCTTTTCATTTTTCTTCATTTAGTTAGACAGTAATGAAAAAAATTGGCCCCGTATCTGCATGTTTCAATGCAAATGTCATCGAAAGATGATAGTTTTGCGTCTGGAGAGAGTGAACAAAATGTTTATTTGATGTTCTGCGCAAATAAATCGGTGAATGGTATTCTGGAGGTGCTGTGTAAGAGTGCCTCAAGCGTGCAGCGGAGGCGAAAGAGCGCATCAAGTCACGTCACACGTGAGACGTGAACGCTATCTCGGCAGTTATCCTGGAAAACGAAGCACGTGGCACGCGCTGCCCGTCTCTGAGGTGATAAGCTGTAGAACACAAGGCGACGGGTAGGTGCCACCATCGTGTCGCCTTAGCAAAGCGTTGGAAACACTTACCTTTTCGTGCAAGCGTTGCATGGTCAGCGCAGCGTGATAAACTGCTATGGTCCTTCGAATTACTTGTGTATGCTTTTTCTAGCAAAAAATACACATACATAACATTGACGTGTCGTTATGGTGCCTCAGATATGCGCAAGAATTGCTTTTTAATTGACAATTACGCAAGTATGAACGCCAACCTTGAGCAATATTGGTGGAAGCTGTGGATGGGTCAGCCGTTTGGAGTAACGATTGGTCACTTCGGCGCCGTTTAGGGTACCGTTAAACGTGGACAAACAGACAACTGTACAGACAGACAGACTCTTCTACCTTTTTTTTTTCGCACCTCTTTCTTTCTATTACTTTCTGTTTCTTGCTCTTGGACTAACACACGCTAGAGTTTTCCTAAACACACTATGATGCCAACAAAGAAGTAAATATTGGCAAAGCACTCCTCCCTCTACCCTAAAAAAATAGACCTTAGATAATTCAAACAACCTGGCCGACCACATAAATGTCATTTTCATTTTCTTACTGTTTTTATTCCTTTTTTTATTTGCGTACAGCACCAGTGCCACACCGGACTCGAGCGGTTCGGGCAAGAAATCGGTCTCTTTCAGCATGTAAGGCTTTTGAAAGTCGCTATACGATTTATTGAGAAAAGAAAAGTGCCGTTAAGATTGAACGGGTCAGAAAGAAGACACAATGAAACGCACTGCAGCTTTATTGTACCTGTTTGTAATTCCTGTACCTCATGTTTTCAATGCTTTGTTGTTGTTGTTTTGTATTGCATAGTATAGGACGTCTCTGGGCAACCGACCTGCCACGGTGGTCTAGAGAGAATATGGCACTCGACTGCCGACTTGAAAGTCACGGGTTCGAACCCCGGCCGCGACAGCCGCGTTTCGATGAAGCAGAAATGCCATCAGAGGCGCACAATTTATGTGCCCGTTAAAGAACCTCGATGTGGTCTAACTTTCCGGAACCATTCACAACGGCATCCTTCGTAATCATGTCGTGGTGTAAAACTTGACATGTTTAATTCACTCCCCACCAACCGGTAGTGAATGGTACGGCTCGATGAACTGTATTATCTTTTTTTTTTCTCTGTTAAGTTTTTATGGCCTCCTTTTTGTAATAATGTTTGTTCGGGTTTAACGTCCCAAAACCATCATATATTTATGAGATACGCCGTAGTGGAGGGCTCTGTAAACTTCGTCCACCTGGGTTTCTTTAACGTGCACCTAAATCTGAGCACACGGACCTTAAGCATTTTCGCCTGCACCGAAAATGCGGCCGGTACAGCCCCTCGGCTGCGGCCTCTGGGTCAGCAGCCAGAGTGCCCTAGCCACTAGACAAACAATCATTTCATTTCAAGTGTTCGTACTCGTCTAAGTAATGCCAGTAAGGTGCGAGTACAATATTCGTGGTACTGATTTGCGTTATTGTGCATCTCGCGCGTTCGCAGCCGCTCGTACCGGCAAATGCCGAAGTGTGCGTACTGCATCACGATCATCATACTGGGCGTGGTCTTCCTCAGCCCGGTCATCTACCTGGCATTTACCTCCAAGGGCGCCCACGCCGGATCTCGAGGTCTCGCGCCCGTCTCACTACAGCCTCTTTGGAGATCATTGCGCTATCTTCGTAGAGTCATGTGAACCACAAACGAGTTAATGTGTCTCTTTTAAGAGATTCACATTCCTGCCAAGTGAGGACTCACTTACAAGAGTAACACGCACTCCTTTTTTTTTCTTAGAGTCTACTTTACAGATCAATTTGGTGAGGTGAAAGATAACATGGTGCCTGTCTGCAAAGTAAAGATAAACGATCTTTTTTTTCTTAGAGTCTACTCTACAGATCAATTTGGTGAGGTGAAAGATAACCTGGTGCCTGTCTGCAAAGTAAAGATAAACGATCTTTTTTTTCTTAGAGTCTACTCTACAGATCAATTTGGTGAGGTGAAAGATAACGTGATGTTGTCTGCAAAGTAAAGATAAACGATCTTACGGGTCCTTTCATAAAGACCAATAGCAATCGCCCTCTATCAAGCACCTGACAACCTTCACGAGAGAACCACCTATGAAGCACTACTGGCAAGTTTTTTTTGTTTTTGTTTTTTTTTTACAGTAATTAGATATTCTTTTTTTAGTTGGCTGACAGAAACTTCAGTTCACAATACACTGAGACAAGTCGGAGAAGTTGTTGCCGCAATTTAATCCTAGATATTCTGGATTTTCTTGTATCACAAAGAGAGGATACATAAACAAGCCTAGCCGCTGCTTCTCTCTCTCTCCCTCTTTCTTTTATGGGGTGGGGAGTAACCTTGTTAATAGCCTGTTTACACTGATAAAAAGAAAAAAAAAGCTAAGTATTTTACAAAAGGCTTTCGCATTCAATCAAGGCAGTGCGCTTAGTTTAAGCTGGCAGTCACGACCCAGCTATAGATGGTTAAAAAAATCGTTTCCATACGTCGTTGTTACCGTTAAAAATGAAACGCGGCGAAAAGAAAGATGGAATGACAAAACCTAAAGCAGTGACATCATAGGTATCTCGAGTTTTGAGATGGAATTCGAGTTAATAATTCCTGCTATCTTTTCGAGCTTCACCATCGCGGCTTATTTGCAGAAATAGTATGTACCACTTATCCTTGCACATTTTCGCGCCTTTTTGTACCCGCTTCATAGCAGGAACTCATGGGTATCTTTAACAATTTGACTAAGGACGCTCGAAAACGAAAATCATCTTCATCTTAAAACTTTATGTATCGGTCCTTCCCTGCCCTTTCCAAAAGATATCTGCATTTACATTCGTTTTTCCCTGAGTCTAGGATCGGAGGCGTTGCAAGCAGATGCGTAGCCAGGAGGTTACACACGAAGCATGAGCTCCTTCACCCCCCCCCCCCCCCCGTTTTTGTCTATGGCTGAAAAAGCCCAAAATGGCGCTCAACCACATCTGCCTACCAGGTTGCGCTTTCAGACCAAAGATCATTTCCCCGAAAGTTAAACAAAGCACCCACCCCCACACACACACACACGTAAACATTTTGCCTACACCCCTGGTAACAAGCTGTCTGCACCTCACCTGGTTTTACATAACCTTCATGATTGGCACACTTTCAACTAATTGACTACGTCTTGTGATGACGTCAAACTTTGAGATCACGTGACGTGACGTCATTGTGAAGTCAATGTGACTTAGCCGGTGATGAAGTGACGACGTCATATTGATGATCATGGTGATAATATTGACGTCGTCATGATGATACTGACGTCATATTGGGGATAAGGTCAGTGTGTAGTGGCACGTGATGTGACCTCATGTTGGCATCATTGCGACCTCGCAATTGATGATATGTGACATGATGACATCATATGATGATGTCATCGCGGGATGATGTTTTTGCATCACTCTTGTTTACGCCGATGGTCAATTTTCGGGCTTGCAGAGGCATCTAAGACATTCGTTTTGATAATTATTTTAACGCCGTCAGAGCATGGGCTGAGTGTACGTCTTTTTCATCTCCTAATACCGGCCCACCATTTTTTTTCCTCATGCATTTAACGCTATTGTTGGGAGCTTCGAAAGTAACGATAATGAAACAGTTCTTTTTTTTTTTTTCTCGTGCAGAAGAATCAACATCTCCGGCGCACCCTTCTGAGCCGACTTTCGGTAGGTGCTCTTACCCACTTCTTACGCCGCACCGGCTTACGTCTCCTTGTGTGGACCCCAGAGGTTAAAACGCCCAGTTACAATACTCAATTACATGCATGTGGCCGGCACTTGTATTTAAATCTATGTTAAGTAAACTCCTAATTTTTAAAATGAAGCTCTCAAAAGCACAAAGTATGAGCGTGAAGATCAAGTGATCAGGTTCAAAAAAGCTGTTCTGTAAAGTTTAATGAAGAGCCCCGCCGTGGTGATCTAGTGGCTAAGGTACTCGGCCACTGACCTGTAGGTCGCGGGATGGAATCCCGACTGCGGCGGCTGCATTTCTTATGAAGGCGGAAATGTTGTAGGCTCATGTACTAAGACTTGGGTGCCCGTTAAAGAACCTCATGGGGTCCAAATTTCGGGAACCCTCCACTACGGCCTCTCCCATAATTATGTGGTGGTTTTGAGAAGTTAATTCCCATATATCAATCAAAATTTAATGGAGAAAGTCAAGTCATGGCCATTCACAATTTCTCGTGCCGAAGTGTTTGAAACTGGATGCGAAAGCGCTTCCGAGGACCCAGCAAAAGTATGAGAAAGCAAGAAATAAAGATAGTGGTCATACTACACAGACCGTACTTCTCAACATCTGACAGCACTGGCATATCAACTTGTTCGCGAGTGTAAGAGGCAAGCCTTCCTCACTTCCTCGGTTCCTCATACGCGCGCGCGCGCGCGCGCGTGTGTGTGTGTGTGTGTGTGTGTGTGTGTGTGTGTGTGTGTGTGTGTGTGTGTGTGTGTGTGTGTGTGTGTGTGTGTGTGTGTGTGTGTGTGTGTGTGTGTGTGTGTGTGTGTGTGTGTGTGTGTGTGTGTGTGTGTGTGTGAGAGAGAGAGAGAGAGAGGGGGGGAGAGAGAGATGGGTAGATGGATGGATGGATGGGCGGATGAAAATCCTTATTGGGGTCCTGAAGGATTCCACCCTTTTTTGAGATCCCGAAAAATAGCTTAACCGACCCCCATTTGAGGACCATTGGTGCAAAACTGCGTGCACTATACTAATTTCCTAGTATGCATATGCAACTAGCTTACTGGCACAGCCGATGTCAAGAGACATCTGAAAAGCGCTACCTGGTGGTCAGGTATACCTCTATTTTCTTGCTAAGCCATACCTTGTGCCCTAGACCGACCATGCCATGCCAGCACACCCCTTCTAAGTGTATTAGTAGCCTTAAACGTTACCCCTCCCCTGAGATGTCACCAAAACGAAGAATCGGTAGGAACTGCTATGTGCTGACAACGCTAGAAGGTTCGTGAACTCGGGCAAACGTTAGCTACAGGGATTCAACATGACACGTCCGAGGTGAAAGGTAAAGAAGCACCTTACTTCGTTTTCTGTTTAATCTGCCCTTTCCAAGTACACACTTTGCAGCGTATTCGCGTCCTACGGTCCTTGTTTTATCTCGCAGTGATAAGCATAGTGGGAAACAGTGTAAGCTTCCTTTGGCGCGGAATTTTCGATACTTGATGTCGCGACAGCGTAACACACCACTCCTTGAGCAGAAATAGCGAACTCGGAACGTTATACTGAGAGCAAATGAGATAATTGTGAATGTAGGATAGTAAATTCAAAATATAGTTATTCTAGCGCACCAGCGTCTTCTAACGAATTGTTATAAAATATATAGTTTCGTTCAAAACCTGCCCATTTCGATATTTTTTTTCCTCAATACAGACTTATTTGTTCTTGTTCAAATTAGCATAGTGTACACTATAGCCCATATTTTCAATCAGAATCAAAATTTTATTATTAAAAATTATACAATAACAGGCGTTTAGCATTCAGAAGGAGCTCCCATAGCCAAGAGACTGTACAAAAACAATTTTACAGCTTGTTTACCATGATTAGTAGGAGAACTGGGTGAAAAACGGTTGATTAATCGGAATCGAGTATTCCTATAAATCATCAAATTTGAAGACGGAAAATGGTCTGGGGAAGTACGGGTTATCAATAAATCTGTAGAAAAAAAAACCTAGGTCGTAGTTAGTGAGTTCAGTAAGACTGAAGATGTCATTTTCGTGTAATAGTAATTTAGCATTGGAAAGACGTAAGCAGGATGTAATTATTCTAATCGCATAATTCTGGACAACCTGTACAGACGAAATATGAGTATTGTAAATATTTTTCGGACATAATAAACCATAATTAAAATGAAAATAAACTAAAGATTAATAAAGAGGCAGTGAGTTCGCGTCAAAAATAAGGGTGCGTTTTAATTAAGACTCGTAGGCCACGTGCTATCTTCTTTTTCATGTCAGCATTATCCCTCTTTTATCCGAAGTTACTATATCTTGACGGATGCTAAGAAAGAAAAAAAAACATGAGCCAGGAGAGCTGGAGTGGAAGCCGAAAGTGATATGTGGTGCCGATGTTACGCTCCGTTGAACATTCCAATGAGCAAACACTACTTTGTATAAATAATGAGGTCAAAAGGTAAAGGCCCGTGTGATGTCATTGCATGCTAAGGAACACCGTATTTTCTGAATTTCCGAAGCCATCTACTACGACGTCTTTCATAATTATACTTAGCGGTGTCGCAATTATTATTATAGACAACTGAGGGAGGAAGGGCACGACGACGTTGCCTGGTGATCAACAACCTACGTCGTCCTCCTCTTCCTCCCTCACCTTACTATGGTGATATACTGCGACACCAAAACAATATCACGGTTTTAGGGGCGTAACACCCCATGCATTGTTATTATTATTATTATTATTTTATATTATTATATTATTATTATTATTTTATTATATTATTATTATTATTATTTATTATTATTATTATTATTATTATATTATTATTATATTATTATTATTATTATTATTATTATTATTATCTATAAACAAATGTGTCACCTGTGTCTTTGGCATTTTTTTTTCAGACATAAACGCAACGACTTCACACAGTAAGCACTCACATCGATGTTATCTTCCCATCAACTGTGTGCTGTCACTCGAATTACTTTCTTATGTTTTGTACCTCTTCCCTACATGATTGATGAAGGCGATCTTGGTAAGACCTTGTTGCAAACGCCTAGCCACTAGTCCCTAACAGTTCTGAATGATTCACCTCGTCAAAGTGAGAATCTTACACTTTTGTTTTCTTTCCAGAGCTTCGCGACAAGCTGATCCTGATGGGCTGATGCTGAACCTCCACATTTTATAGTATACGTTGTGCGATATGACGCTTGTCAATAAGACAGCGAATGCCTGAATGTCAAGGGAATACCGCAATGTGCCAAACGTTTATATTTATATTGACCTTTGCATCAGTTTTATTATGTTCTTCCGTCTTCACACCAGTTCCTTTGTAATTTATGCACTTGGCGCACGCCATATACCCTGTGTTTCTAACCAAACCTAATGCACTAATGTTATTACCTGTAGAGCACAGCCGTCATTGTACAATGTCGACTAGCCTGCGTTACAGATACGCGTAATTCCTTTGACTACATGCATTATTCTTACGCATTGTGTATGAAAAGTCAATAAACTGGCATTTTCGAAAATTTCCCTTGTAAGGTTTCTTCTTGCGTTCAATATTGCTCAAATGACACAAACAAGTTTTTTTCATGCAACATTGTTTAATGCCTTACAAAGTGGCCATCCAGAAGTTCAGGGGAAGATGGACGCTTGAAGCGACGAGAAATCGGTGATTGCCCCGCCGCGGTGGTCTAGTAGCTAAGGTACTCGGCTGCTGACCCGAAGATCGCGGGATCGAATCCCGGCTGCGGCGGCTGCATTTCCGATAAAGGCGGAAATGTTGTAGGCCCGTGTGCTCATATTTGGGTGCACGTTAAAGAACCCCAGGTGGTCGATATTTCCGGAGCCCTTTACTACGGCGTCTCTCATAATCATATGGTGGTTTTGGGATGTTAAAACCCACAAATCAATCAGAAATCCGTGATTAGAGAATGTCGCTGAAGCAACGAATGAACCTGCCTTCGTCAACGGAGCAATGTCAGATAGATGCTGACGAAACGTTGCCTTGTCGAAATGTTGCCTCCCGTGATGCTGCCTGCTCGATAGTTTCTGATCACTCCATTGTGTATGGCATCCGCTTGAAGTTACTTGATGTTTTCGGGATATTTGTCGACTAACCTTATTGGTTACCTGACTGACAACGTCGAAAGTATTGTTATAGCTGAAAACTTTTCTTCTATTGCAGCTCATTATGCCGCTGATAGTGTACCATGGTTTCATAAATACATTACTGTAGAGCAACAATTATTATTATTAATATTAATATTAGTAGTAGTAGTAGTAGTAGTGATAGAACCAGCAACCAAGCAAGCGCGTGGAATATATGCCTTTATTTTGCCTGCATCGAGATCGCACGGGCGCGTTGTTGTAGCTGTTCAATTATTTTCTTGACCATAATCATCAAGAGAAACACCAGAAAGCAGCCTCGCGCTAGAAAGAAAGCAGAAGGACCTTATTACTGTTAACGTGCAGATATATATATTAGATAAAGCGTGATAATTTTTAACATAATCTGTAACCTTTCTAGTATACAATCTACATTATTCTAAGTCTTCATAGTATTCTATAAAACCACTCCATTTTCGGCCAATCCCCCACAGTGGGTGTGCGCCACGGCTAATAGGGGAAGAACAAGGTGTCGCCATAGGTGGTGCCTGATGAAGACAAACTGCAGGGCTTCTAGGCTTCTAATACTGTAAGTATGAGCGAACAAAGCGTTACTCGCCGTTTATAGCTTAGCGGCCAACTATATATAACGAAGAAGGGGCGCTTATGCTCATGGCTACAACAGCTGTTTTGGCCCTCGGAGCCACTGTCGCTGGTGCAGTGCCATAGAAAGAACAAAAAGAAAGATGTGAGAAATCAGCCTTCTCTTCCAAGGGACCACAGTGAAGTTTATGCATCCACCCATCCATCTATCGCGCTGGCCGGCGCCCGCTGCAAGCTGTGCTGCTATAGGTTATACTGGGTTAGCATGATCATTCCGCACGTATTGCGTGGCTTTTATCTATTTTTTTTTCTTCCGTGGTGCTGCTCCACCGGTAGTGCTTCTGACGGCCAGAACAGTTGTAGCCGTGTCGATAAAAAATAGAGGAAATGTATGGCCGACGCATAGTTAAGGGCCATGCGTCCTCGCATACGGCCCATGTAAAATCCGCGTGTCAATGTCACCCTCGTAGTCCCGATTGCGGCGTTATTGACAAGCTTGTTGACCTCCGAAGAACAATTGCTGACCACTTAAAACCACAACATGTCTGATAATCTACGTTCGAAGAAAGCGAAGCCCGTGACACTTACCAGATGTTTCTACCAATAATGATTATATAGTTCCACAGAGCTCGAGTGGCCGAGAAGCAGCAGTTGCAGCATACGAAATAGGGTGTGATGAAATATCACTTTTTATTTCTAAAATAATGGCCCACTAGGCAACTAATTTTATTTGTGTAGTGACAGCGCTAGGGGCACAGAAGAGTCCAGTTTCTTGTCACTGCTGTAGAGAGCCTTCGTGTACGTGCCTCCGTCTGAGGCGTGTACATGAAGGTTTTCCAGAGTGCAGCGCCGAAAGCACAGCCTAGCGATTTAAAAAAAAAAATGGCAGCTTATCCACGAGGTGAGTGATGACGAGTGGGACGAATGGATGGACGGACGCACAAAAGCGTCTTCACTATGGCATGTACCCATGTTTTCACATGACACGCATCTCATGATTATCATGTTTGCACCAGTCACATACCTTCGTGATCCCTTGGTGTCGTGTAATGCCAAGCTTGATACATGTGAAGCTAACGAAACGACCGCGAGCGCATCATTAGCGTAGCATGTAGTCATGTTGTTACATGACACGCATCTCATAATTATCATGTTTGCACCAGTATCATACATTCGTCAACCATTCACTTCCCGTAATACCAAATTTGGTATAAGTGAAGCTAGCGAAACGGCCGCCAGCGCATCATGAGCGTGACATGTAGTCATGCTGTTACATGACACGCATCTCATTATTATCATGTTTGCACCAGTCACATACCTTCGTCATCCATTCATGTACTGTAATACCAAATTTAATATATGTGACGGTAGCGAAACGGCTGCGAGCACATAATGAGCGTGACATGTAGTCATGTTGTTACATGACACGCATGTGATGATTTTCATGTTAGGGTCTGTCGCTTGTGTTCGCCATGCAATCATGCCGTACCATACCAGTTTTGCAGCATGCCATGTGAACGAAGCCACTGGAAGAGTTGCAGGACCATGAAGTGGAAATCATGGCATTCATGACATACATGTGATGATTTTCATGTTATGACTAGTCAGATATGTTCTTCATACAGTCATGTTATGCCGTACCGAATTTGGTATCGATACCATTATTGAAACGGCTAGGAGAACTAAACGTCGTAAGCGTCTATATAGATAGATAGATAGATAGATAGATAGATAGATAGATAGATAGATAGATAGATAGATAGATAGATAGATAGATAGATAGATAGATAGATAGATAGATAGATAGATAGATAGATAGATAGATAGATAGATAGATAGATAGATAGATAGATAGATAGATAGATAGATAGATAGATAGATAGTAGATAGATAGATAGATAGATAGATAGATAGATAGATAGATAGATAGATGATAGATAGATAGATAGATAGATAGATAGATAGATAGATAGATAGATAGATAGATAGATAGATAGATAGATAGATAGATAGATAGATAGATAGATAGATAGATAGATAGATAGATAGATAGATAGATAGATAGATAGATAGATAGATAGATAGATAGATAGATAGATAGATAAGATTAGATAGATAGATAGATAGATAGATAGATAGATAGATAGTAGATAGATAGATAGATAGATAGATAGCGAGCGTCACGGTTGTCACTCATGATAAACATGCGATGCCGCAGCTTCAGCTGCTAGCGTGACATTTAGACGCGTCCCCTAAGTGGGCTTTTACCATTCCTGCTTGCAAAATCAACTTGTGTTGTGGTAAGCAGTCGCGCGAAAAATCGGACGAAAGAAAACATCAAAATGCTTCGTTAGTGGTTGCCGGTCAGGTTCCAAGAAAAAGCAATTTCATTCAACGTTCCCATCCCAAACGACTAAAAGAATGGGCTAAAGCGGTGCCCAGGAAGGACCTTACGCTTAGCACAAAGCATGCAGTCTACAGCGCGCACTTCACAAATGATATGAATGTTAAGAAAAGATACGTCGGAGAGCTATTAGGAAATATCCTGATTGACGTGCGAAAAATAAGGGTTCGTTTGAATTATTGAACCCCCAGAATTTTTCCGTCTTCTCTCGTGCACCTTTCTTCGAAGTCCAGGGAAAAAAGCTGCCTACCACAGGACATGAATATTTGTTTTATGTTAATGCAACACATTGAGACATTTCAATCAATATTGAACATTTCGTTACAGGCTTAGTAAGAATTTCTTTCACTTTATTATTATGTTGTGCATTGATTTTTTTGTGAGTGTGGCTTGAATAGCATTCCTAGAAAGCTGCGCTGATCGATCAATAGAAAAAAAATGTGCATATATAATCAGTTTTCGGTGCGCGGTAAGGAAGGATGGTGAGAGCAGCGAGATGATGTGTGCATTGCCCCCGTAAACACGTTAAAACAGTTGCTAATCACACATCTGTAACTTTCCGTCTTATATTTATCATTAGGTTCGCGAAAATAGACTTCGGCGCAGTACACCAAATGGTAGTTACACTCTTAATCATGTCGTACTTGAGGTTCAGGATATAGCGAGGAAGCTAGATCATTTTCGTCTAGTTTGCTGCTTACAGCCAACACATCACCTGGGATGTTATTAAGAGTATATATCTGTACTGCCGATGTCATAATCTCCTACTGCCTGGTCTCCAGCCTGCTTCTTCCCTACCTTTGCATTAAAGTCGCCCATCACTATAGTATACTGTGTTTTTACCTTACTCATTGCCGATTCCACGTCTTCATAGAAGCTTTCAACTGAAGCGTCATCAAGGCTGGATGTAGGCGCGTAAGCGTGTACTACCTTCATCTTGTATCTTTTGTTCAGCTTAATTACGATACCTACGACTCTTTCATTATTGCTATAGTATTCCTCTATGTTGCCAGCTATGTTTCTGTGAATTACGAACCCCACACCCAGTTCTCTTCTGTCTGCCAAGCCCCGATAGCAAAGGACGTGCCCATTCTGTAGCACCGTATAGGCCTCATCTGTCCTCCTAACCTTACTAAGCCCTATTATATCCCATTTAACACCCTCTAGCTCCTCGAATAGTACAGCTAGACTTCCCTCACTAGATAAGGTTCTAGCGTTAAACGTTGCCAAGTTCAGGTTCCAATGGTGGCCTGTCCGGATCCAGAGATTATTAGTACCCTCTGCTGCGTTGCAGATCTGACCGCCACCGTGGTCAGTTGCTTCGCAGCTGCTGGGGACTGAGGGCCGTGAGTTATTTGACGTATGCATGTGGGAGGCAGTGGCCAGATACTGCACCAGGGTGGCCAATCCTTCTCTGGTGAGGGAGTGCGTTCCCGGCAGTGGTTACCGGTGAGGCCGCACCCCAAGCCTCTTAATGCAGTTCCATCAACAGGCGGATTTTTTTTATCCGGTTGGTAACTGCGTGGCACCGGGATTTGAACCACGAACCTCTTGCATGCGAGGCGGATGCTCTAACCACTACGCCATTATGGCACAGATAATCTGTGCCATAATCTGTGGCCATCGCCGCAGATTATGGCATCGGTACTAGAAATGCCAGAGGAGAGCTACTAGTAGAATTCGCAGAACGAAATAATTTACGGATTTCGAATACCTTCTACCGAAAACGAGAAAACCGCAAGTGGACATGGAGGAGCCCTAATGGCGAGCATAAGAACGAAATAGACTTTATATTGAGTGCACACCCAGGAATCGTGCAGGATGTGAAAGTGGTTGGCAAGGTACGATGCAGTGACCATAGAATGGTACGGTCTCGAATTCGCCTAGACTTGAAGAACGAACGACAGAAACTGATACGCAAGAAGCCAATCAATGAGCTAGCACTGAGAGGGAAAATACAGGAATTCAGAGTGTCGCTGCAGAACAGGTACTCGGCTCTTAGTGAGGAAACCAACCTTAGCATTGATACAATGAATGATAATCTGACGAGTATCATTACGGAGTGTGCAGAGGACCTTGGAGTCAAAGCAGTTAGACAGGACACTGGCAAGCTTTCCCAGGAAACGAAGAACCTAATTAAGAAGCGTCAAATCATGAAAGTGTCAAGTACAACAGACAAAATAGAATTGGCAGAGCTTTCGAAGTTGATTAATAGACGTAAGGTATGCGATGTAAGAAGGTATAACATGGAGAGAATTGAACACGCTCTGAAAAACGGAGGAAGCGTCGAAGCAGTGAAGAGGAAACTTGGGATAGGCGAAAGTCGGATGTATGCACTAAGGGACAAAGAAGGCAAAATAACTACCAATATGGATAGGATAGTTAAAATAGCGGAAGAGTTTCACAGAGATCTGTACAGGAGCCGAGACAACCACGACTTTAATACTACAAGAACTAGCAGTAACCCAGATGACACCCCACCAGTAATGATAGAAGAAGTCAGAAAAGCTTTGGAAAGCATGCAAAGAGGCAAAGCTGCCGGTGAGGATCAGGTAACATCAGATCTGCTGAAAGATGGAGGACAGATTGTGTTAGAAAAACTAGCCACCCTGTTTACGAGGTGTCTCCTGACGGGAAGAGTACCAGAGTCTTGGAAAGAACGCTAACATCATCTTAATACATAAGAAAGGAGATGACAAGGACTTGAAGAATTACAGGCCTATCAGCTTGCTCTCTGTAGTATACAAGCTATTTACAAAGGTAATTGCTAACAGAGTAAAGAAAACATTAGAATTCAATCAACCAAAGTAACAAGCAGGATTTCGAACAGGCTACTCAACAATTGACCACATTCATACTGTCAATCAGGTAATAGAGAAATGCTCAGAGTATAACCAACCACTATACATAGCCTTCATAGATTACGAGAAGGCGTTTGATTCAGTAGAAATATCAGCCGTCATGCAGACACTGCGGAATCAAGGCGTAGATGAAGTATATATAAACATTCTGGAAGAAATCTACAGGGGATCAACTGCTACCATAGTGCTTCATAAAGAACGCAACAGAATACCAATCAAGAAGGGTGTAAGGCAGGGGGACACAATCTCCCCAATGCTATTTACCGCGTGCTTACAGGAGGTTTTCAGAAGCCTAGAATGGGAACAGTTAGGGATAAAAGGTAATGGAGAATACCTTAGTAACCTGCGCTTCGCCGATGACATTGCATTGCTGAGTAACTCAGGGGACGAATTGCAACTCATGATTACGGAGTTAGACAAGGAGAGCAGAAAGGTGAGTCTGAAAATTAATCTGCAGAAAACGAAAGTAATGTACAACAACCTCGGAAAAGAGCAGCGCTTCGAGATAGGTAATAGTGCACTTGAAGTTGTAAAAGATTGATTGATTGATATGTGGTGTTTAACGTCCCGAAACCACCATATGATTATGAGAGACGCCGTAGTGAAGGGCTCCGGAAATTTCGACCACCTGGGGTTCTTTAACGTGCACTCAAATCTGAGCACACGGGCCTACAACATTTCCGCCTCCATCGGAAATGCAGCCGCCGCAGCCGGGATCCGAACCCGCGACCTGCGGGTCAGCAGCCGAGTACCTTAGCCACTAGACCACCGCGGCGGGGCAAGTTGTAAAAGACTATGTCTACTTAGGGCAGGTAATAACCGCAGAGCCGAAACACGAGCTTGAAGTAACTAGAAGAATAAGAATGGGGTGGAGCACATTCGGCAAGCACTCTCAAATTATGACAGGTAGATTGCCACTATCCCTCAAGAGGAAGGTATATAACAGCTGTATCTTGCCGGTACTTAGCTACGGAGCAGAAACCTGGACACTCACATAGAGGGTTCAGCTTAAATTGAGGATGATGCAGCGAGCAATGGAAAGAAAATGGTAGGTGTAACCTTAAAAGACAAGAAGAGAGCAGAGTGGATTAGGGGACAAACGGGGGTTAAGGATACCATAGTTGAAATAAAGACGAGGAAATGGACATGGGCCGGACATGTAGTGCATAGACAGGATAACCGCTGGTCATTAAGGGTAACTAGCTGGATTCCCAGAGAAGGAAAGCGGGTTAGGGGGAGACAGAAGGTTAGGTGTGCAGATGAGATTAAGAAGTTTGCGGGTATAAATTGGCAAGCAGCAAGCACACGACCGGGTTAGCTGGCGGAACATGGGAGAGGCCTTCGTACTGCAGTGGACGTAGTCAGGCTGATGATTATGATGATATGTACCGCACGCCAACAAATTGTTCCAGGTATCAAAGTAGTTGCTTTTATTTATAAGCATTCACACGATCTTGTTCAAGTTCTGCTTTGCTGGTCATTAAAAACATGTGCGTTGCCCCACGCTGTTAGAGCGCCCAAGATCCAGCTTGCCGATCCCAGTGCAACACTTACCATCACCGAAAGCACAAGAACTAGAGCATTACAGAGCCGCTACATTCAAAATTTTTGAAGAGATGCCAATCATATACGTGTACGTTACGCCCCAGGAAGTTTTAAGTTTATAGGACGCGCGAAAGCCATCTTCAAATACCAGCATGCGTTTCACAGAAAAACATAGCGACCACGCTTGTCACGTGTCTTAAACCCCCGTCATGCTTGGAGAGAAGAGTAATCATTTTTCACTTTAGTAGGAACAACGCCCATGTGTAACTATACTCGTATTTCCCGCGAAGGGCCGGTTGTTGTAGAAACACAGGCTTCCTGTCTTCAGTTCGCATCTACTCGCCGAAAGGTACGCGCTGCCGGCCGTGGTCCGACGAACGGAGGAGGAGGAGGAAGAAACAGATTTATTTATTTAATTACATGAAATTTTCTGCGGAGAAGTTCCGAGTAGTCGGACATGCTTGGCTTGCGGTGGGGGGGGCCTTAGTCCAGGGCTCCGCTTGCAGCAGCCGCTCTGCGGGCCCGGTTGATCAGACTCAATTGATCTTCCAGGTTCTGGCTGGCCAGCAGCTCCTCCCATCGCTCCGCTGTTGGATTTTGTACTGGTTGTAAGGCTGTAATGGCCTGACACTCCCACGTGACGTGGTACAGAGTGGCTTTAGCTGAACACCATGGGCAGAGAGGAGAGTATGCCGAGGGGTGCATTTTACTCAGGATGTGCAAATTTGGAAACGTGCCGGTTTGAATTTGCCTCCAGCTGACCGATTCCTCTTTATTTAGTGTTCGGTGTGGTAGCGAATAAGCTTTCCTAAGTCCTCTGTAATGGTTTAGGATGGCCGAATAGTCGCAAGGGACCGGAACGAGTTCCTCAGGGGCGGAGTTGGAAGGTGCTCGGCTCGCATACCCTCGAGCTACCCTATCCGCTGCCTGATTCCCCTCCAGTCCCATGTGGCCCGGAGTCCATATAATCCGATGCCAAATTCTGAGTGGATGTGTAATGGAATGCTCGCCAGTGTCTGTAACGCTCGTGATGACGCTGAGAGCGGGTTGGCTGATGCGCCCCTGTAGGTAGTTGCGGCAAGCTGCTTGAGAGTCCGTGAGAACTGTCAGCGACCTTCGTTGTCTGTGGCCGAGGGCGAGAGCGAGCGCGATGGCAGTTTCTTCAGCATCGGTGATGTTGCGGCACCGCACGGAAGCGCTGGTACGTTCTGTGAGTGTGTGGTCCACGACTGTCGCTACAGCCTTATTGTTTGCATGGTCGTAGTTGGCGGCGTCAACATAGTACGTAGTGTTTTTGTGTGCATAAGTTCGCTCGAGGGCTTCCACTCTGGCTTCCCTCCGGCCCTGATGTAGTCGGGGATCCATATTGCGGGGGATGGGAGCGACCTTATAAGTGGCACGAAGTTGGTCCGGAATGGGCTTGCGACGAGCTGCGTCGTGAAACTGGCTGATGTAGCCGAGGCGTAGGAGCAAGTCACGGCCTGTAGGTGTTTGCTTGAGCCGTTGCAGTTGTGTGGCGAGTTGCGCTACACAAAGTTCTTCAAAGGTGTTGTGTAGGCCCAATGCGAGGAGCTTGCTAGAAGGAGTACCCGATGGTAGCTTGAGTGCCGCTTTGTAGGCCTTGTGGAGCATTGCGTCTACTTGGCCCTGTTCGCTCTTGGTGAGGCGTTGGTAGGGCAAACTGTATGTCACCCTACTGACCACGAGGCTACGTATGAGTTTCAGGGTGTCCTCCTCGCGCATGCCATGGCGACGAGTGGCTACCCGAGATATCATTCGGGCCACTTGCAGTGTAGTGGTGCGGAGAAGGGAAAGTGTGTGATTCACATGGCGGTTCGACTGCACCCACATGCCTAATATTCGAATGGTGGATTTCTCTGGGATTTGTTTGCCAGCAAGGACAACCTGGAGGCGGGAGCCTTGGTTGTTCTGCGTCGATGGTGGGAGCTTGCGTCGATAAATTCGTAGAAGCTCAGATTTTTCTGTTGCACAGGCCAGGCCTCGTGCCTGCGCGTATTGTTCGACGCATGTGGCTGCCTGCTGCAGGTTATATTCTTTTTCTCCAAGGGACCCCCGCGTGGCCCAGACGGTGATATCGTCCGCGTACATTGCGTGATGGATGCCATCGATGCGGTGGAGTTCATGTGCCAGGCCAACCATAGCTACATTAAAGAGTAGCGGGGAAATCACTGAGCCCTGCGGGGTGCCCTTGTTCGGAACCTTGATAACATCTGATCGGATGGAGCCGAGACCGACTGTGGCAGTGCGGTCCGACAAGAAGGCGTGAACATAACTGTAGACGCGCTGCCCACAATGAAGGGCCTCGAGGCCCTCAAGTATGGCCTGGTGGCTAACATTATCAAATGCGCCCTTAATGTCTAAAGTCAAGATAATGTTTTCTCCTTGCTGGGGGGCGTTATCAATGACTTCTTTTAATTGTAGCAGTACATCTTGCGTTGAAAGATGTGCCCGGAACCCGTACATTGAGTGCGGGAAAAGGTCATTGTCTTCGAGGTAATCTTGCACGCGATTAGTGATGACGCGCTCGAAGAGTTTACCAAGGCAGGAAGTGAGGGATATTGGTCGGAGGTTTTCGATCTGAAGTTTTTTGCCCGGCTTCGGTATCATTATGACCTCCGCGTGCTTCCATTCAGGAGGAAGCGTGCCACGTTGCCAATGATCATTGAAAAACGCCGTGATTTCTTGTACGGCGCTGTCGTTGAGGTTCCTGATAAGGGAGTACGTGATTCCGTCTGCCCCAGCAGCTGTGTTGCGATTGCTGCTGCGAATGGCTGCGTAACTTCGTCCACCGTTATTGGTCGGTCGAGAGTGTCATTGGCACGTCCACGATACGCAGCTTGAGATGCGGGTGGGTAGAAATCGCCAAAGCATTTTCGCCGGACTTGATCCAGCAGCTCATCGTCAATACCCTCAAAGGCGTGTATGAGGCGCATGACTGACTTATTCGTCTCATTTTTTGTGCGAGTGGGGTCCATCAAAGCGCGAAAAATGTGCCACGTGCGGGCCGTGCCCAATGAGCCTCGAAGAGAGTCGCTAAACTGGGCCCAATTGAGTCGCGCCAGTTCTGTAGCGTACTGCTCTGCCTGAGTGGTGAGTGTGGCGATCCTTAGCTTGAGGCGTCGGTTATGTTTTTGCGTCCTCCATCTGCGGATGAGGCTCCTTCGGGCTTCCCACAGATGTAGCAGATGGCCGTCCACTTCCGGCAGTGCAGGTGTTCTGTTAATGGTAGTGGTCCAACGCTCTCGAATTTCTTTAAGTTGGGTGCACCAGTCGGTGAGGCTTGTGAGGCTGTCCAGTGAATATTCACTCTCACGACGAAAGGCGTCCCAGTTTGTGATGCGTGCTTCTCCAATAGACCGACGCGCTGCGCTCTCTGTAACTTTTGTGCGGAGAATGAAGTGGTCGCTGCCCAAGGATTCCTGCAGGTTGTCCCAGTTATAGTTTGCACGGCCACGGGCGAAGGTGAGATCGGGGCAAGTGTCCCTGCACACACTGTTGCCGATCCGGGTAGGGAACGCGGGATCCGTAAGCAGTTCAAGCTGAAATTTTTCAGCGGCAGCCGCAAGCTGTTTGCCTTTGACATCCGAACGGTTGTAACCCCAGCGTTCGTCGAGAGCGTTGAAGTCGCCGAGCAGTAAGAGTTCTTTTCCCTGGGCCAATCGGCAGGCACCTTGGACGAGGGCATGGAAATCAGTGTTTTTTTGCTTTGGGGCGCTATATACGTTGACAATGATGATACTTCGCTTTTCTCCTTTCTTTTTTTGCCTGAGAACTAGCTCCACAATCACATGTTCTATGTTGGTGTCTGGGATATTGTCTAAGCCAACTGCCGTTAGCGCTTTGTCAATCAGGATGGCCGCTTTGCCCTTTGTTTGACTATTATAGGACTCATAACCTGAAAATATGGGTAGCGTTCCGGGCTCCTGAAGCGCTATGACATCTGGCCGAGCAAGGTGTGTGTTAATTTACTGTTGGAGGAGGCTCCGCTTTCTGCGGAAGCCGCGGCACTTCCATAGCCAGACTTCTAAATGTTCGCCAATGAGTGGGGCTGTGCTGCCCATGGTTAATTCGTTGAGTGGAAAGGCGTGGGTATCGGAATCTCGGCTTGCGACGCCGATGTGGGAGTGAGGGTGAGGGCGCTGGGCGTCAATGCGGGGGTAGCGAGGATTTCGGATGCGTGTGATTCCAATCCTAGTCTATGGTAACCTTGATCTGTCGTGGCTTGCGAGCTACGAGTGGCCCTCTTCCTGCGTATGTTTTCGCCTGTTTCAGCAATTTGCGCCTCGAAGCGTGTCTCGAGAGAGTCGAGGCGTTCTCCGAACTGCGTGACTACGGCACTGAATTGTTGCGATAGCTGCTGCGCGAGCGTTGAGAGCATTTCGCGTAACTCTTCGCGTGTGACTGTGGTGCCCGACGCAGCAGGAATTGATAGCGCCGTTTTAGGGGTCTTCTGTCTCTTGGGGGAGGTTGGGGGGTTTTTTTCGGGGGAGTCGGGCGGCGATCCAAGACGTGCCATTAGGGCATGAAGTTGCGAACTGTCCTTTGCTTGACGTGCCCTGACGGCCGCCAGCTCCTGTTTGAGTTTTATGTTTTCCGCGAGAAGGTGTTCGTATGCGGTGGACAGGGTATTGAGTGGAGCGATGGGAGGATCTACATTTGCTGACCAGCTCACCTTATTGTCGGCACCGGCTGATGGAGTGGGATTGGGCTTCTCATTATGCTTGCTGGAGGCGTGCTGGGACTGTTGACAGATGGGTTGCTGCTGCTGCTGCTGTCCCTTGGTCATCTGGTTCTTCGGATGTTGTCGCTGCTGTGGTTGCTGCTGTTGGCCAGGTTCCACAGAAGGGAGGGGCGGGAAGGACTGTGACCTCGAGCGTGAGCGGGAGTGGCTACATGAGGTCTCGTTTTCCTTGCTGAACCACCTACGTTTGGGAGTGGGTGGGTTACGATGGGGGTTGCGACCCCTGGCTGGTGCTGCTGGTTGAGGAGGTGGCCGTGGGCGCGGGGCCTTCAGTCTCTGAGAGCACTCTTTCGCGCCCGTTAAGTGGGCATCTCCACACAAGTGACATTTGGGAGCACAGGGGTGACCGTCAACGGGGTTGATGATACCACACTGCCGACACACGGGAGTGTTTGGCGTGGGGCATACGTCTGAGCGGTGCCCCGGTTGTAAGCAGACTTGGCAGGCTTGTCGCGTCGGCTTGTACGGATGGCAGGCCACCTCCCCACCGTAATACAGTACATATCGGGGCAGAAGGGGGCCTTCAAAAGTGATCACGGCAGATTTGGTAGCACCAAGCATTCGTGCACTGTGCACTGTCACTCCCTGCGTGCGCACGCGGAGGTTGGCGGTGAGTTCTTCCGGAGTTGTGCCAGGGTCTATCCCATGAACAACTCCCCGCAAGGTGCCCTCAGGGGCTGCCACATAGGTATTGAATTCGTAGGTCTTCCTCTCAAGCGTGAGGGTGGTGATCCGACGAAGAATTTCGGCCGTCTCAACATGTGGCGTGCTGGCAATGATGATGTTCGACCCGGGGCGAGTACGTATAATGAAATGATCACCAGTACAATGTTGTCGTGAATTGCCCGCCAGTGCTACGGCTCGGGAGATTTGATGCGTAGTGAAGTTCCGTATGGCCAGGCCCTTTTTCGGGCGCATGATGATCTTTATGTCCGTGCGTGGAAGCGGCGGCAGCTTCCGTCGTAGCTGGCGCGGCTTCGTTACGGGTGGTGGTGTTCGCGCCGGTGCGACGCCGGCCGCGTCTGCCTGCGCAGCAGGAGCGCTCGCCCCCGCAGCTGCCCCGGCGTTGACGTGGCTGGGCGGAGTGCTTGCAGGACCGGCCGGCTGCATCAATTCCGCTCGAGCTTTGTCGAATTTTTTCTGGCGTTGACGCTGGCGACGGGAAATCGCCAGTTTCCAGTTGGCGTCGGTGTCGCTCGCCGGTCCCAGCGATGCAGACGATGTAGGATGGTGCACGGCAACTTCATCTTCGCTTGCCGAGGTGAGCTCGTCGAGGTCGAGAAATTCCGTGTTAACATGGGTGTCGTTGGGGCTGAATGCAGGTTGAACGCATCCGGTAGTAGTCACGTCAGCAGTTGGCGTAGTGCTAGCGTCCATATTGTTGTGGAAGGGGTCCCGCCGTTAGGCCTAGCCACCCGTACTCGCACAGGCGAGCTGGGTCGACGCTTAGGCCCAGCGGCCCAGCGCTCACATGGGTTCTTCTGAAAGCGATAGAGCAAAATGGAGATGCTCTACAGCCTCGGGAAGGGTGTGCGGTTCCCAGGACAGTTAAAACTTGATGATCCGACACAGTGCCGGCGACGATATCGAAGTAATCCGGTCAACGAGAGCACACGTTCGGCGGAGCGCATGCGACGCGCGTCCGCTCGCTCCCTACTTGACGAGACGATGCCCGTCCGACTAACGCGCGTCGCTGTTACTTTATCTGGTCGATCGCGTTTCACAAGTGTCCCCACCTAAATTGTGGCCGGAATACAGAAAGGACACATGCGCGTGTCATCTGCTTTCCGCGTGCCCCTAAGGGCCAATTTTTACCGTCACTTAGCGAAAGCCCACAAGTGGTTAGTGTACAACACATGCGCAGTTGCAGCAAATGCAAGCACAAAGTTTTGCGTTCGCTGTTCTAGAACTTCGGGTGAACTTGGAGCGGGGCCAGCGCGAGCAACGCAGCTCCAATGGACGGTGCCGCACACTGTGTTGATTCCCCAAGAGCAGTCATGTTCAGTCAAGCCAATGCCTCCTAGATTACCCGTGCCTGCCGGATTATCGGCGGTCACTTGAGAAGCGGCGGTCGTCGGAACTACGGTGATGGCGCCACTCAAGTAGGGGCGTCTTCAAATAAGTTTTTTTTTTTTACGTTTTTGGGGCCTATATGCAACCAAATTAACGGTAAAAAGTTTTAAAAAGGTGTAAACGTAATTTTAATTAACCCTACGTAAGTGACGCCGTCATTCAGCAAGCAACTTTTTTAATACAAGAAATCCTCTGAAATTAGTAGCAAACGCCAAGATTGCCGATCCCAAATTCCAAGACAAAAATCCTTATCCCTACGTAGGCAGCGCCGCCATAGATGACCGGCGTTTCGCGCTCATCCGGCAGGCACGAGATGTCTAGGAGGCGGTGGTCGAGCTTTCCAGTCTGACTGCAGCGACAGAATACATAGCCTAGCGGATAAAAGGAACGCGACGAACGCGACGAGCGCGTCTCGCGCCCTGCACCTGTCGGCGGATCTGTCGGGGCACGCACGCGCACACGCGTCTATTTTCTGCGTGCCCCTAACGGCGAATGTCAAAGACTTTGAGACGGGGCAGTGTGAGCAACGCAGCTCCCTCTGGTCAGTGTATACAGTGCATGTGATAGTCTTGCTGCCAGCAATTTCACGTCGTGCATTGTTAAAGAAACAAAAATATTATTTCGGCACAAGGATCAGCTTACACGTGAGATAGTGGAATCTTACCTCCTCCGAAAGAGGGGACATGACCGTGTTAGCCAAGCTACGATTGTGCTGCATCATAAAGAGCACACGTATCTCGACATGTAGTACTTGTAAAATATAACAAGTAATACGTAATATGTACAATTCTTGTAAGCCAGACAAGAGTGGTTTCTGTTGCACCCTGTTCTGATGCGCATGCGCGAAAGATGATGTATACGCTTTCAATACCTTTTTTCTGAGTAAAAACCTTCAATTGTGATAGCAAGCGCTGTCCCTGTCAGCCTCTTCTGTCCGTCCGTTTTTCAGTGCGCTTCAACAAAATTTTCAATTATGAATTGTTAAATCACTTAAGACTACGTCACGTTGGTCTGGCAACACACGCGATAGCGCAGCCTCACTGGCCAACCACTTTCCCAGCGTAATCTAGAGCCGCTTTCTTTTTCGTGCCATACAGGACGATGCAGGCGGCGTCCGCATTGTGTGGCAATGGCAGCGCGGCGTCGGACGCAGCCAACGGCTCCTGCTACCTGCTCGATCCCTCCTGTGACTCGCTGGCGCATTTCTTCGCAGATGCACAGTACAACCGCTACAGACCACCCTCCGTTTACACGGAAGCCGAAGGTAGGCAAGCACGCTTGAGCTCGCCTCCACCTTATTCCATTTTATTTGCGGATCATTTCTTAGTCGCGCAATGCCGCACTTTGGCGTCGGCGGCGTCGTCCACAACCCCACTGCGCATGCTCGCGTCTCGTGCCGGCCCAGAAAGACACCCGCAAAACTGTCGCTTCAGGAGCCATTAAAGTATAATATCCCTGTCACACGTGGCAACATAAGTGCACGTTGAACGAGTGTACTTACGCTCACAAAGTGTCATTTTGGTGGTTCGCTGCTACACGAGAAAACGAAGTTTACTTTGCGAGTGATGACAGCGGCAATTGTTGGGTTTGTAGCACAATATATATTTGTTACTTTGGCGCCCGTGTCTCATCGTCGGACCGCGTTGTCTTCGTGGAAGTAGCACCAGTGGCACACGCCATTGCAAACGACTAGAGAACGACTCGCCCGCACATGTGCAAGTGTGATTGGAAGTAAACAACGCGATGAACCCGGCCATTGCACAGCATGTGCGCTGCATACCCGTAACGGACGTGGCCGCAAACTGCCCGAGAGTGAGAGTAGCGAGAACTTATGTTGATTTATGGCTTGTTTTAGTATATAGCAAACTCCTTTATAACTAAATAATGGTTTTAAAATATGAGCGCCACTTTAGGCAACAGCGTATTTCTGTGCAAGCCACTGATACCGAGGCTACACATTTGGTCGCAGCTAAGTGAGGTAGGGGAACGCACTTCCCGGCAAGTGTACTTTGCAGCGAGTGACACTAAACTTGCTCGTGTGACAGCGCGCAAATGACACTCGCGGCTAAGTTTACTCGCTCGAAGTGCACTTAAGTTGCCACGTGTGACAGGGGTATAAGACACCACCGAGTGTTCAGCAACCCGAGCATGTGCAGTGGGGTCAGAACCTCTCCCCTGTACTCCTCTCCTTAAAACGCGGAACCATTTTTACGGAAAAGAGGATTTCCTCCTTTCTAGGCTGTTGCACGAGAGGAGAAAAGCCGACGTCGCAGCCTCGGCAGTGCAGTTTTTTTTAGGGGGGGGGGGGGGGGGGAGTGCACACGCGCACTAACAACAGACCAGAGAGGGAGCCTTATTGATAGGCACTGTGCCGTGCTCCTGACCGGGCTGCAGAAATTAGGTGCCTTTTCTCATCTTCTAACCACTACCACCACCTTATTGAGCGAAAAGGTCTTATACAAGCGGCTCAGCGTTCGTTCGGAATTTAGTTAAGGGCGTCTTTACTTGGCTTTCGCTTGGCTTTGCTTTACTCGATAGAAGCAACAGTACCTTCAACCAGTAGTAGGGCACACACGCAGCGGTAGAAAATTGAAAGGTCAATCAATAAGAAGCAGAGTCGTTTCCGCCCTAGCACTGCGGTCGACGGTAGATGGCACACCACCATATATGGGGCATGGATTGGCAGTTTGGCACGTGCTCACAAGGTCCGCAAACGTTTTTGGTTGACTGTACACGTACCACTCTTTTCAAACACTACAGTTCACCACTGTCGAATCTGGTTTCCGCACAAATTATAATAGAGAAGCCCGTGAGTCGTTCCTATAAGTTTGACACCATCGCGTCTGATCTCAGTGAAAACGTAGGAACACTAAGTTGTATATTGGTGTAACCTGTATCAGCCTATTTTATGTATAATAACTTCATTGGTTAGCAAGTCACGCTATGTCGTCTATACCGGTTGGTTACGTAGCAACTATGCAACGTCTTATCTATAGCTCTTTCACGGTTGATTTTTCAATATGTTTCTTTTTGCATTTTGCTATTACCGGTCGTACTGCATGTCATGTTACGCGTTTTTCTTTATTGTTAAAAGACGTGCTCACATAACATCTTTTTAAACGTGTATCAGACGCTCTTCGGAGAGTGTGACATGCATTTTAAGTTTGCCCATGTATCGCCTTTCATGTCAGTTTTCGTATCTTCCTCTCATTGATATCCATGTGTATATAAACAGCAGTCATACCATGCACTGACGACACTTGTAGCGCGTTGCTCAAACAAAAGAAGTACGCGACAGTTGTTGATTCGCGCTTGTCCTTTGTGCTTGAGCGGCGCGCTTCAAGTTTCGAGCTGCTGGCATTCTTCGTGTGACATTGCAATTTGTTGCTGACGCATGCATTGCTTAGCCTTTGCTCCAAAACTGTTTTCTTTTTCTGCGCTAGAAACTGCAAGAAATTATCTGTCATTTACGGGATATGAACTGAACATAATCAATCCCCGGTGGGACACGTTTTCGACGAACTACAGATGTCTCTGACCGACGTCCGAGACTCAATAGCATGTTCATCGGTTCGCATTTCAGAATAAGAAATGTGCGTTTGCGTACATTTATGCGTAGCGAGCGCACATGCACGCATCTATTTTGAGTCGAGAGGTGGCGAGAAGTAGACCGATTTTGCAAACGCCCGCGCAATTCAAACACTAATGATATGCGCACGCAACCTACACATGCCCACAACTAAATAACTAGCAACTAAACGGAAACATTATCAGTCAGGTGTGCGCGCATGCGCAGAAGAGCACCGAATCGAATAAGCCTCTTTTTATCTACCAGTTACACTAACGACCAGTTTTCTTTTTTTTTTTTTTTGCTGCAGCTCTGGTTTTTATCTGGTGCACGTAAAAAAGTTTGTTGTCATACAATTTTTTTTTATTTCTGTATGTTTATTTCTGTATGTATGTTATCCTTGTATGTAACTCAGAAGAATGCTTTTAGTTAAAATACCGTGTTCCATTCTCGCTTCTTACACTCTCGGGGGCAATATGGCCATCTAGTCTGTGATGGCAGAGCTCCTGTAGTTTTTACAACCAAAGCCCACCTCTTATCAAACCATCGCCGGAAGGTGCTTGCAACATCCCTTAAGTGCACGACTTGGAAAATACACAAAATATGCGAGAGCAGTGGACGTCAGAAAGAGCACACAATAAAAAAATATGACAAAGCATCCGTGTACTTACACGGACTCTTTCCACTCGACCAGCCTATCTCGCAATCCCACTTCGCTGCTTCTCAGAGCCGTGTATTGTAATTCCGCTCTTTCACAAAAAGGGTAAACTTTTGAGCGATTGTTGCGCAACGAGAGTGTTTCATACGTGTTTTTAATTTCATTTTATCTACCAAAGTATTCTAGAACAAATAAGGCCGCCAGTGGCTTTCACGGAAGACTAAAAGCATGGGCCAGTTAAACAGGTCACTTTACACACGTGAGCTATCTTTATAAGTGTAAAACCTAAAATTTGTATTGATAACTATAGAATTCGTGAACAAATGCAGTGCGCAGTGTTTAGCTAATATGAAACTGTTGTGAATAAGGTATGGTACCACTGCCTTGCAGGCAAAAGCAAGGCGAAGTGGTATTTGCCGCATCAATATTCAATCTTGTCCGAACCCAAGTTGGTGTTCAGCGTAGGTTGGGTAGTATCATTGAGCTTTCTTTTCTGAAAGTCACCTTCCATGGGGAAATCCCCTTTCCGTGAACACTGTAATGTAGCGAATAGTTCACGATACCTATGGCAGTTGCTAGAGATTTAATGATTTCAGCGTGCAGCGTGTATTAAAGCAAACATATTGTGAAGCAACAAGACTAAAAGTGCACTTGTGTAGTCTGTTCCTTACTTCGTCCTCGTGCTGTTGCCGCACCCATTGCAAATTACCACCACCTCACTCACCCGTCAATTATTTTGAAAGCTCATAATTAAGCTCAAGAGGAATGTTTACATTAAGAAAGTTCTCAACATAAGGCATTCAACGTATTGTGGGTATTTATCAGGCACTGCTTCATCATCGGTACATAATCATTATCACACGGTATTCTTCATCATCACTTGTGAGAACAAATGTGTCCTTAGGCTTTTTTACGACGTTTTATTGTTAATGTGTAATATCTCACACATTTATTTTTGAACCTTTGCAAGTGAATTACTTTTCTAAGCAAGGCACTGTCCAATTCACCGCCTATACCCCGTAGTGATTTGCGCCAAGATCCTGAGCAGCAACCAATGCCCTGAGACTACTCTATGCCACCAGTGTGACTGGTTCGCCACTTCTTCGAGGCGTATTGAAGGCCCGTCAACTGCGATGTCACAGCTTATAGATACAGTGATCGTTACCCGAGATCGCAAACGTCTGTTAGTAATGGACACTGCCTTCTGTCGTTCTTCTGCAGGGGAACCAACAGTCGTATATTTCCAGTTTTTCATCCAGAGTGCGTTTCACGCCTATCCCGTGAACCAGGTGAGTGCAAGGGTGTAGTTTTCATTACTCCATCAGTGAGTAAAGTCATTAGCATCGTTCTTTTACTATCGGAAGTAAAAGTGATCATTTTCTTGAATGCAGCAGGTGTGATGCAGACTCCTTAGTTCAGTGATAACGCAGTACTGCAACTAGAAACTAGAAAGGGAGCGGCGAGTTTAATTCTTGGATGTTTCACTTCCGTTCAATAATATTACTGCCGAGTGGGGACAAAGTGTGCAGTCACTATGTTGGGAGCTTGTTCAATCAACCGTCACTGCTGAAAGATTTTAACCTGGAGATCACGCCGAAAGTCGCATCAACATTTTATCGAATTCTTCGCGAATGATTCTTGAATATAGCACTCACAATGCTTTCCTTGGTTTCGTTATCTGTTCATTTCGTGCGCCGTTTGCCTCTAACAAAACAAGGAATCCTCGATCATTTACCCTTCTTTCTTGAAACAAATTTAATGAGAAATAACAGACCATTGTGCCGAAGAAAGTATATGGGATGGTATCAGAAGAGATTGTAATGCAAATGTGAAGAGAAATGAGTTGCCGCCCTGTCGGCGGAAAGTTATCGTGACGTCCACTTTTTCTCCCATTTAGATACATATATTTCTAATAATATCCCCTATGCTTTCTCCGGCATCATTGTCGGTTAGTTCTCATTATTATGGGGCCCAACAATGAAAACGGGCACTTAAAGGTACACTTCTTTTCTCCTACACACAAGGTGTTTCAGCTAACTTGCATCATATAGAGGTTGCCGTAGTCTGGGCGAACAGCCCAGACTACGGCAAGGCTTTCTCTTTCAATTGTGGAGTAGGCTGCTTCGCTGGGTAGTAATTTACGGCTCGCGTAGGAAACTGGATGCAGACGGCCTTGGTGTTCCTGGAGCAATACTGCTCCTAAGCTCCGCGAAGACGCATCCGTGCGCAGAACAAATGGCTTATGCAAGTCGGGTGACTTCAGCACAGGCTGCGTGGACAATAGATTCTGCACTTGTCGAAACGCTCTCTCATGTTCTTCACCTCTGAGATACGCATGTACATGCCTCGGGTATTCTGCCCAATGTCGAAATAAAACGTCTTGTTTTCTACACGCATGTGGCGCACTTCAGGTAGTTCTCCTTTGAAAGCTTCGTCGTCCGTGCCAAACTCTTCTAGTAAGTTCGTGAGCGCGTCGCGGAACTCGATCATACCCTGTGCAGGGATGGCGATCTGGGACCTAGGACCACCTCGTGCTATCGTCTGGGACACCCTTAGAAACCGCCCCCTGGAGTTTTCCTTGATATCCAGGTAGTAGCGCCTATTGTCCTTAATCATTATCTCACTTTTCAACTTGCCATCTTCAGGCAGTTTCTCTGGATTGGGGGGACCCAGGAAAGCGTACAGCTCACTGAAGGATGTCAGGTGGTCCCGGAACTCAGCCGCTGTTGACATGGCGAGGAGGAGACGACTTTTCCTACCCACTACCCCGACCTGTTGCACCTCGGCCACCTTGATGAAGCGGCCCCGGCGGTTCTGCTTGACGTCCAGGTAAAACCTCTTGGACTGGATCTGGAGCATCTTGGTGGCCAGCTCCTGCTCACCCTGCGACATGAGCTGTCCTCCGTTTTCCGAAGCGCCGTCATCTTCACTGGAGGACCCGTGCCCTGCGGATTTACTTTGGGATTGATGTTGCTCATCGACACTTTCCCGATCCGACATGATTTTCTTGCCAACCGCCTAGAAACACTTTCGCAAAGTTTCGTCATCCACTTGATATTTTTTAAGCGCCTCACTTCCTACTTGTAAAGCAGGCAGAGTCATCACAGGTAAAGAAGTGTGCTTCTTCGTTTCTCCTGCTTTTCCCACGAGGACTTCTTCAGGTAGGGGCCACTTTTCCATGGCTTCATGCGGTGGCTCATACGCTTCCTCCGCATTCGATCTTGGTTGGGTTGCGTGCAAATTGCCAGATACATCCTGCTCACCATTGACAGCATTCTCTTTGCTAGAGTCTGTGCATGGTGCACGCCTTGTTTCCACATGGCCATGGTCATGCTGTGGTGCTGACTCATTCATAGGTAACGTATCCGGCAATGCCGCGCCCTTGATGTTGCCCAAAATTACGTCGTATAATGGGTCGGTCATACACTTAATGAGTACTTCCCCAGTAAACAATGTACATTGCAAAAGGACTTTTGCCTCTGGGAGGTATCGCACAGTACGGTCCAGTAAGTACACTGGACTCGTCGTTCCCGTGAACTTCTTCTTCGGAACCAAGGATTGCCGCACGACGACCGTGTTGCAGCCGGTGTCTCGAAGCACATGCACTGGTCTGTCCTCTAGGAACCCCTCCACAACAGGCATGTCAGCGACTCCAACGTTCGCGGATCGTCGACTTGATGTGGCATTGACGATGGGTATTGTTCCGCCGTCTTGGAGAACAATGTAGCCACTCTTATGGTGTTCAGGTGTCAAGTCTTCGCGTTTTTCCGATAGCATACATGATGCCTGGTCTTTGCCAAATTTTCTACCGGGGCATCTGTCACTGCTGTGTCCACTTTGTTTGCATACTCCGCATCGGCTGAAAGTATTCCCTTTTGTGCGGGACCAGCAGTCGGCTACGCGATGGCCTGCCTTGTCACAAAGGAAACAGCGACTTGCAGGCTTCTCCGTCTTCTTCGCGGACTCCGGCTTGGACACCGAAGGTCCCGGATCCTTGGGAATCCGTTCTCTTCCTAAGTTTGTGAGCGCCCGTGCTTCCATGAAGTTATCGGCAGTCTCGCAAAGCGAACTCAGTGTTTTGCAACTTCTCTCCTTGAGAAAGATCCTGAGTGCCGGAGAACAACCCTTCATGAATTGCTCACTTATCATCAGATCTCGCAGGCTAGCAAAGCTTGTCTCTGTTTTTCCCACTTCAAGCCAACGGTCAAAGTATCCGGAAAGTCTTGCAGCATACTGCAGACCAGTCTCGTTTTCTTCGGGCTTCGCTTTACGAAATTTTTCGCGGTAGCCTTCCGCAGTATACCGGAACCTCTGAACCTTTCATCATATATATATATATATATATATATATATATATATATATATATATATATATATATATATATATATATATATACACAAAGAGGGTTCAACATAAATCGAAGACGATGCAGTGAGCGATGGAAAGGTATATGATATGTGCAAACTTAAGAGAAGGAAAGAGTAGAGTGGGTCGACAAATGAGCCGCGGTTAGGGATGTCATGGTTGAAATCAAGCACAAAAAATGGTAATGGGCTGGGCTCATAGCACGTAGGCAGAATAACCACTAGTCAGTAAGGGTAACTGAATGAATTCCCAGCGAAAACAAACGCACGAAGGGGTGACAGGAAGATAGGTTGGCCGATCAAATTAAAAAAGTCACAGCTTTGCTGCAAAGGCGAAGAAATGAACACGATAGCAACAAATTGGAAGGTCACGCGGTGATTGGCAAGCAGATCGAAACGTGAACCTTTTTGCTCACGTACAAATGACGCACGAAACGTACACACAGGTACAGATGAACGCGAATAAGCATCTCAGTTGTTACTTCGCGGTGTCTGAAAAGCGCGCCATTTTTGCAAACGGAGGCAGTGCGACGAGTGCAGTAATCACTGTGTGCCCGGTAACTCCAACAGAATCATACCGGTGAAAGCCCAAAGCATACGATTGTTCTCACCGCTAGATAAGTGAGCACTCGTGAGAGCGTTCCCTCTCCGTGGGGCAAAGTATACGTGTGGGAGATGAGAGCGCGCGCGCCACCGCGTATGTTGACAATCTGGCGACGCGTGCTCATTGCGCCATCTCATTGGTAAGGCTGAAAACACGATAGTAGTTCCCCCAAACACGCCGCCAACCCCCCCCCCCCCCCCCATCGCGGAGGCCTTGCACCGAGATACCCATCGCTCGCGGGAAGTCGTAGCTATAAATAGCTTGCCGTTTGAACATTGAACAATGTGCGCCTTCGTGGCTCATTGGATAACGCCTCGCACTCACAATTGATAGGTCGGTGGTTCGATTCCGCGCGTCGGAGTTATATAGATACGTACACATATGCGGTGAATGACGCGACGCCTACATCGGCGGCAAAATCCAGCCGAGAGTGTCCATATAATTGTTATCGCAATAAACGTTCGCAGGTATAACGTGGCCGCAAAAAGCACAAGACCGGTTTGATCAGCGGATCATGGGAGGGGCATTTGCCCTGCAGTGGGCGATTATATATATATATATATATATATATATATATATATATATATATATATATATATATATATATATATATATATATATATATATATATATATATATATTACGTCTACAAGAGGGGTTCATACAGAGCTGACGTAATGGTCGGCTCGACGGTATACATCAGTGAACGCGCACAAGCGAGCTCTTTTTACCAACCGAACGTCCTCTTCTTCTGCCACCACCATGTTCCCCGCTACACAGGTGCGCATACCTAAATTACACATGTGGTAACATTTCCCTCCGTGCAGACGAAGCCCACTGGGCGAGTCAAACAGTCTCTCGAGGAATAAAGCGCTTCAAACGTGCAACATGGACAAGTTCAGTTTTTGCAGACCGTCGGCCGTTCGAATGGAGACGCGCTATGCGGTAAACTAAATCACTGATATGGTCTACAACAAGATAAGGTCCCGCATAGTGCGCTAGCAGTTTCCCGCTCAAACCACGTTTTCTAGTTGGTGTCCACAGCAACACTAGGTCGCCGCGATTGTACGTCACGTGTCGGAGTCGGCGGTCAAAATGTGCCTTCGAGCGGCCTTGCGAAGCACGAGTGCGCAAACAAGCAAGACGTCTAGCTTCTTCTGCCCGACAGATGATATCGGATATGCAGGGATCATGGTGGTCTAAACACAGGAAGATGGTATTCAGGGTATGACGAGGTGGTCGAACAAATAGAAGAAAGAAAGAACTGTAGCCGGTATAGTTTCATGCTGAGCGGTGTTGAATGCATATGTGATAAAGGGTAGAATACTGTCACAGTCCTTGTGATCTGATGCAACATACATAGACAGCATGTTCGAGAGAATTCTGTTCGTTCGTTCAGTTAGACCGTTCGTTTGGCGATGATATGGCGTAGAGGGCCGAAACCTTGAAGCACAGACACGAAGAATCTCTTCCATCACGTCTGCTGTGAATTGTTGGCCACGGTCACTGATTACAATTTTGGGAGGTCCATGTCGAAGATTTACAAAACGTAGCATGAAGGAAGACACATCGGCTGCAGTTGCCGATGGTATGGCAACTTTCTCGCAGTACCGTGTTAAATGGTCGGTGCAAACGACTATTCAGCGATTTCCATCAGAAGACCGCGGAAAGGGTTCAAGGAGGTCAATTCCGACTTGCTCGAATTGAGTTCAAGGGGGCGGCACCGGATGTAATCGCCCTAAAGGAGCACTTGTTGGGCGCTTATGACGTTGACACTCGTTACAGCTAGACCCGTATTGTTCCGTCGTCTGGCGCATTTTGGGCCAGTAGAATCTTTCTTGAAGACGGCAAATAGTTTTCGCTGTGTCTAGATGACCGGATGTTGGGCCATCATGCATAGCCTGCAAGACATAAACGCGAAGACTATTTGGAACCACCAGAGAATATCGTGAGCCGGTGTTAGTTCTTTTTGTAAACTAGCCCGTCTCGGATGCAGAAGCGCGTAGGCGATGATTTTGGTTTGGTAGCAAGAAGCTGTTGTATGGTGCTGTCCCTTTGTTGCTCATCCTTAAAGGTCTTGGTGTCGGCAAATGGTTGGTCGAGTGATGCAATGTAGGTATCGAAGTTGTCCGCGTCACATTCCGTCGTTGGAAGTGGTAGTCGCGGAAGACAATCTGCGTCAGCGTGACATCGGCCGCTTTTATAGGAAACCGTGAAGTCATATTCTTGTAGACGAAGTGCCCAGCACGCCAGCTGACCAGATGGGTCACGCAGATTGACCAACCGGCATAGAGAATGATGGTCTATCACGACGGTAAAGGGGCGTCCGTACAGGTAGGACCGGAAGCGCTGCACTGCGAATACTACTGCAAGGCATTCTTGCTCTGTGACAGTGTAGTTACGCTCGCACTTGCTGAGCGAGCGACTTGCATACGCTACGACGTGTTCTTGATTATCCAAGCGTTGAACCAGGACAGCACCTACACCGATACCCCAGGCGTCTGTGTGAATCTCAGTGGGAGCCAGAGGATTGAAGTGTCGAAGAATCAGATGAGACGTCAAAAGAAACTTCAACTCCGAAAAAGCAGACTCGCATTCCGGGGTCCAGTCAAACTGCGCACCTTTCTGAAGCAGACACGTGAGCGGGTATGCGATATTGGCAAAGCCAGGAATGAATCGGCGAAAGTATGAACAAAGCCCCAAAAAGCTGCGCAGTTCTTTCACCGAGTTTGGTTGCTTAAATGCCGCCACTTCGGCCGTCTTGGTGGGATCCGGTCGTATGCCTTCTTTGTTTACTAAGTTTGTTACTTTGTTTACCAAGGACGAGTGTTTGGCGCTCTCCAAAACGACATTTCTTTGCGTTGAGCATCAAGCGTGCTTTGCTTAGGCAGTCCAGTACGAGGCCAAGGTGTGAGCTGTGCTCACAAAAGGTGCACTCAAAAATTACAACGTCGTCCAAGTAACACATACACACTTCCCACTTCAATCCACGCAGAATGTTGTTCATAAATCACTCTAAAGTTGCGGGCGCGTTGCAGAGTCCAAACGGCATCACATTGAATTCAAATAGTCCATCTGTTGTAACAAAAGCCGTTTTCTCCTTGTCTTCCTCGTGCATTGGAACCTACCAGTAGCCTGACCTCAAATCCACAGACTAAAAGAGGCCGATAATAGGCAGTCGATAGCATCATCAATCCGCGGGAGTGGGTATACGTCTTTTTTAGTGATGGCGTTGAGACGGCGGTAGTCAACACAAAATCGCCATGTCCCATCCTTCTTCTTCACTAGAATTACTGGAGCGGCCCACGGTGTACATGATTACATTTTGCTTGAGCATCTCGCAAACCTGTTCATTGATCACTGCGCGCTCCGAAGGCGATACACGATATGGTTTCTGTCGGAGAGGTCTGTGAGATGTCGTGTCGATTCGGTGCTTTATATGAGAAGCAGGAAATGATGGTGGATCATGCTGAGCGAAATCAAAAATACCGGCATGTTTGCGCAGAATACTCGCCAGTTCATTACGTTCCTTCGTGCTGAGTGACTTATCAATCATAGCCATAATGGTGGTGTCCCTGGCATGCAGATTATCGCAACGGGTCTTATCCGGGGAATCATTGCTTTCTGCAAAGGTGGCAAGCAAGAATACTTGGTGTTCACGAATCTCTGCAAGTTTCAGACCCTCCGGTAGCACTGTAGGTTCATTAGAGCAGTTAATCACCCATAAACCAGTATGCACTTGCGCAAACTATAGCGTGCAGTGGGGTATTAAAACTGTCTTCTTTATGCAACTGAGATGCACGGGCTCCACAGTTGCGTCAAATGTTCTCTCGCTTGCAGGTGAACAGACAACATGGACACATTTTGCAGACAACGGCGGCACAGTTGTGTCCACAGACACGCAAAGAGCACTTTCTTGAGAGGGCCAGTTTTTCATAAACGCAACTGGGATATCGGAATCTACTGTAATTTGTCCCATGCGGCAATCAACAGTAGCACCACATAGCTTCAAGAAATCGAGTCCCATAATGACGTCATGCGTAGTATGAGGGAGAACAGCAAACTCTGCGACAAAGTTCTGGCACGCCAAACTAACAGTCACAGTGCAGACACCAACAGGTTGTAACACCTATCCGCTCACTCCACGAAACGTGTCAGGACGGTCCCAACGAAACATAACCTTTCGTCCGAGAAGGCGGGTGAAAACCAAACTCATCAATACGTGACATGGTTGCACCTGTGTCCACCAACGCCATTGTTAGTACACCATCGATATGCACTCGAACCTTATTTCTAAACATGGAAGCTAACGGAGGTATATCTGTTGAAATCGAGGAATGTCCGGCGATCTCACCTCCAAAGGCCGCGCCGGCTAGTTTTCCGTAGGAGGCGAGGAGTGGCGGCGCCGAGGAGATGGTGATCGGTTGGCGCGAGGGGCAGGTGGTGGTGTCACACTGCGGTCAGAGGCCGGAGATTGGTTTCGTAGCGGTCCTGGGATCTCGTGAGACGCGCTTCCCGGGAATGTTGGTGCTCGGTAACGCCAGAACGGTTAAATCTCGGTGATAGGTCGTACCTTGGTGGCTGCCGGTGGTTGCAATACCTGGCAATGTGTCCTTCGAAGACACAGTTGTAGCAGACTGGTAGAGGACGCTCGCCGAACCAATGCTGAGACCGGTCAGCTGTGAAGGGTCGGTGACGAGCTTGCTGAGCGGGGGCTGCCCACCTCTGTGTGGCGGGGCCGTGACGAAGGCGTTGGCCATATCGCTGGTCGGCCGCGAATGAGTCACGACGTGGCCGCGGATTTCCAGTTTCGCTGATGTCTGCCGCACATACCGATGGTGGCAAAGGAGCTAATGGCACCACTGTGTAGTAGGGTGGATTGGTAGGTGGATGAGGAATGGTTTCGTCAACCCTACCACCTGGTCGCTGCAGCACTTCACGCACAAGTGCCCGAATAGTAGCGGCAAGGTCGGTGGGTGAGCTCACGTCGACGCTGGCGACCGTTGTCACATTTGCCAGCCTACCAAATTTTGGGGCAATGCGACGAGTCTTCAATTTTTCAAACGTGCGGCAGTGATTTTTGACGTCGGAGGCAGAGGTGAGGTCATCCCTGCCTATCAGAAAATTGTAAACGTCTTCCGCTATGCCTTTTAAGAGGTGTCCGACCCTGTCTTCTTCAGGCATCTGCGGGTTTATAATCTCATAAAGCTTAAGAACGTCCTCTATATAAGCAGTGCACGTTTCTCCAGGAGTCTGGGCTCTTCCAGCAAGAGTCCGCTCCGCGCTTTTCTTTTTTGAGTCGGAGTCACCAAAACACTTCTTCAGTTCTTGAGCAAAAAGAGCCCATGTTGTCAAGGACTCTTCTTGGTTTTCATACCACATCAGGGCAGTGTCCGTGAGAAACAGCGCGACGTTTTCCAGCTGATCTATAGAGTTCCAGTGGTTGTACCGGCTCACCCTTTTGTAGTGCGTTAGCCACGCGTCCACATCTTCTCCTGCCATTCCCGCGAACGAGCGGGGTTCCATGTAGTGATGCCTAGGTGTAGCCAGCGTAGACCTGCGCAAAGTCGAGGCGGTTGATTCCTGACCTTCGCTCTGGGCCATGACGACTGTTGTCGGCGGCAGACCGGCAAGATGACGGCTCCGGCGAACTTCGAACAGCTGTGGCTCCGTGGTACGTCGACGTGCCGTACCCCGTACCTCCACCACTCTGTTACGTCTACGAGAGGGGTTTATTCAGAGCCGACGTAATGGTCGACTCGACGGTATACAGCAGTGAACGCGCACAAGCGAGCTGTTGCCACCAACCGAACGTCCTCTTCTTCTGCCACCACCATGTTCCCCGCTACACAGGTGCACATACCTAAATTACACATGTGGTAACAATATATATATACACGAAAATTGCTGAAGCATTCGTACGTCCATCCATCTGTGCGTCCCACTTCGCTTCACTCGTCATCATTCTTCTCGTGGATATGCTGTGATTTTTTAATACTGTCCGTAGGTTAACTGAAACAGCTGTATATGGGACCATTATTGCGTGCGATCTTTTAGCGTGCCAAAAAAAAACAGCACGTTTCAGTTTCATTCATCGAAGTCGTATTATGATTGTCGTCTTTCTGGTGGTGTTCTTGAGACTTTTCCGCCGTAACTGCAGGAGCTCTATTTCGCGAGCCAGATGGAGTTCTCCTGGCTGGATGCGCGTCTGAACCTCAGTCTCTTGGTGGACGGCCAGCGGACGTCTCCCCTGCCTGAAGGCCTGCCGGACCGCCTCTGGAGGCCACGGCTTGCCTTCTCACCAGTCACGAAGCTCAGTCCACTTGACTCGCAAGCCGACCAGCGTTTGAGGTTCCGTGTAGCACCTGACAACCGCATCGTTGCGAGCCAGAGGTAATATTATCTTCGAGGTGCTGTGTATACTCCTCACATATACAACGTTCATGTTCGTTTTAAATCTCAAGCCTTAGACGCCTTGTCAAACCTGAAAATGGGCCCTCAAGCGTCCGCCTTCGACTGCGTGAACGCAAGTGATTTAAAAAGACATGAAGTGCTTACCTCACCATACTACGTTGCCATGACGTCATTATGCATTACGACACCGTATGACGTCGTCATGACGTGATTGTGTATCATGACATCATCATGACGTCAGTCACATGGCGTTGCGTCATACGATGACGTCATCATCACCGTGTTCCACTGCCTCCATGAGCAACGGGCCGATCACGGAGGCAATGCAAAACCACGTTAGACAGAAAGCTTTTGGGGAGGGCGATCTATTCATTGGCTGAAGACAAAGAACACGATGGCATTCGTCTTCAGGTCGTCTTAGGCAAATTCATAAGGAACCCTATCAGTTTTATTTACCACATACAGTTGCGCAGTAAGTGTTTGGAATTAAAGCAGCTTGACAAGCGCCACACATCAACAGGTTCATTGCGGCAGCAAGATGGCAGAAGGAAAGTATTTGTGAAAACAATGTAAACGAACAATTAATACGCATGTATGTGTTTACTATACGCATCGTGTTTCCTAATTCTCACACAGACCATCAGTTTGAAGTTGGCCAAGGAGTACCTTATTAGGAATGTTGCTAAAGTCCAGAGGAAAGCAGTGGTGTCTTGCAATTATGAAATTTTATTAATGCAGCGAAGTATTACTACGGACATATTTAACAACGCTTGTTCGTAAAAGTAGTATTGGAGAGCGTGCGCTCCCTTTCATGAGTAAACTTGAATTTGTATAGTACCATATTCTGCAAGCAATAACTTAATGCTTGAAAACAAAAGTTAGAGTACACTTCTAGTGTGCGTCCAGTACACTTGAGTGCTCAAACACACCTCGCCTTGACTGTCGTTCTTGGCGTTCATCTTCGCAAAGCCGAATATATCCCCTTTTAGGAGCCTCACCGGAGGTCTTATTCGTAAACGCCTTTGCCCGGTATCCTCATTACGACTCCCCTGCTCTCGTTATTGCTATATCACACGCTTACATAATCAAGCGTGCCGTTTCTCCCACATTTTATCACGTGATTTTGATGGCGAGGAATGTAGAACTCAAGCCCGTAAATATATAAATTTTTATAGGAGGAACTTCGGGGCCAAAAAAAAAAGAACGCTTTCAACGCAACGGTAACGGCAAGCAGATTTGCAGTCGTCGATAATGTTATCGTAGTTGAAATGCGCAATCTTTCATACATGCGTGATTGAGCATTCAAGCTTAACTATGTAACTCAACTATGTATACTTATGTATAGTACGTAAGAACAACAATCAAGATTGACCTTGCAACAATCGCGAAGGTTCCCAAAAGTTTTGTTGCATCTGACCCGGGTGGTCGTCACAAGTGTAGTGAAGCCCGTTCACACGAAAAGGAAGAAACAAGTTCGCGTGGCTTTATATGGCGTGCTGTATGGAACTAGCATCCACAGTATAAAACTGTTCCAAATTCTGCTGCGTTTGGCTTCCGCTGATAGCGTCACGACCAACTTTGTATTTTGAAGGCTGCCTCATAAGCACTGTGACCTAACAAATGTAACAAGCACTCCGTTTACTACATCCCGTTTGATCTGGCCGGGTTTTTTTTTAAGCGCCTTACTTTATATAGCGAGCGTATAGCGTTAGTCGTAACCTTTCCGTATCCTCGATATAAAACTTTGCTGGAACTCTTCCTGAACTCTCAACGGCTTACCATCCCTTCAAGGTTATGGGTTAAAGTCAGCGCTATGCAGGAAACGTTACGGCAGTCAACCCAGGAAGCGTGATAGCAATGAAATATAGTCATGCTAAACGAAGCGACTGCATCGAAGTCGTATAACATTTATTAGAAGCGTTACATTTTTTACGCCTCCATTCGCTAAGAACGACCTGCAATCCACTTGACTTGTTTTACGAGCACTTTTTAGAAGGAGAAAAATAAACAAAAGAAGACAGTTTTGTCGCAAGGTGGAAACAATGTAAGCGATAGCGAGAAATTGAAATGGGATCCGATCACTAGCATCCAACTATTTTAGTTTCCAACCTGGCGTAATTAAACAAAACCCGCCTACAGCACTGGTCATGCCGGCTTTCCCTGTTGCTTCATCGCAAGCTGAGTGGCGAGAAGGCAGCACATACAAATATACGAGCCGTCTGTTGATTCCTGATAAGGCGCGTGTGACCGCTGCTCTCGGCCTGTCAAAGTACTTCCTGTTATTGACCAACAGCTTTTCCTCGCGAGACAAAAAACGACTGGCGCGTTTCTACCCATCTTGAGCCACGATCATCAGTTGCCGGCGCTGGCTTCTCATAATGACAATATCCAGATTTTAACGTCCCCAGATCACGATATGATTATGACATACGCCGAAGTAGAGGGGTCCAGAACTTCGGTAAAATTTCGGGACATCTGGCGATCTCTGACATCACGCAGCATACACGGGCCTATACAGCATGTCGCCTTCATCGAAGTGCGACCACCGTGCCGCCGAAGCGTAGACACGCTAGCGCTAAAGAAATCAGTTCTGTTCGAGCCTTGGGGAAGGTTGAAACGTTGGCCCGACACATCCCCTGTATACGCCTTTTTTCAATGATATGTGATCACTACTGATTCCGCGTATGCACCACGAACTGTGGCTACTTGGACTGCCTTGCTATAACTGCCGTAACTTTATGCGCGATGTTGTAAAGCTGACTGATATATGTGGGGTTTAATGTCCCAAAACATTATGAGAAACGCTGTAGTGGAAATCTCCGGAAATATTTAACGTGCACCCAAATCTAAGCACACGGACCTACAGCATTTTAGCCTCCATTGAAAATGCAGCCGCCGAAGCTGGGATTCGATCCCGCGACCTGCGGATCAGCAGCCGAGTACCTTAGCCACATAGACCACCGCGGCGGGGCTATGTTGTAAAGCTACTGGTGAGCGAAGTCAGCTTGCACCAAATATGAAAGGCACGAGAAACAGATTTCAATTCAACCTGAGAGTTTCCACGTGAAGTAAGTTTCGCGTAAAATAATCTTATGTGCATAATATCTAGTTCTTTCTGTCCTTCCTGTGTCCTTTACAGTGCGCAATATACGAAACCAGATAGCTGTCTTTCGGTTGGACCCCCACTCTCCCTTTCTTTTACCATTTGTTTTATGTCACGCTCACTCGCTTGTTTCCTTGACCAGCACTGCCATCAAGTTGTGTTTGACAGTGCGAATCGGAACATAAAGCGCCAGCTAAATTAAATGCAAACAGATAGATGTGTTACTATAAGAGTACGAAATGGATCCTAGCAAACACAAGGCCAGATGACAATGTGCACCTCTTTTTGTCTGCGCAGGCAGGGAATCTGTCATGTCAAGAAAGTGTGACAGTGGGCTGTTTAAGAGTTCTAAAGGCACAACTTGAGCCTCGCGAACCAATCTAAATTCTAATTCTCCTTCAAGCGATAAAAAGAGGTGCGTCAATTCTAATTCTCCTTCAAGCGATAAAAAGAGGGGCGTCAAGTGACGGAGCATCCCACACCCGTCTTCCTTGAAAAGTTGCCGTTTGTTAGACGCATTTTGGTTTTATTTTATTATTAGATCTGTTCTTATATATATATATATATATATATATATATATATATATATATATATATATATAATATATATATATATATATATATATATATAAAATGTGCGTGTGTGTGTGTGCGTGCGTGTGCGTGTGTGTGTGTGCGTGCGCGCGCGCGCGCGTGTGTGTGGTGTGCGTGCGCGCGCGCGCGCGTGTGGGTGTGTGGTGTGTGTGTGTGTGTGGTGTGTGTGTGTGTGTGTGTGTGTGTGTGTGTGTGTGTGTGTGTGTGTGTGTTTTCGTTCGTTCGTCACTATCAGACTTAAGTTGAGTTCCAATTACCGCTGTCGATCGACGGGTCTTTTGCTCACGGAATTCAGCTCACGTTTCGTGAAAGCTAGCGAAAGAAGACTAATGAAACGCTGACTCTTCCACTTCGTTTTCCATTTCAGGCTGAACTTCGCTCTCTGCTGCAACATTGACTACATCTATTATCCCTTCGACGTTCACGTCTGCGACATGTCCATCGTAAATAGTAAGTCTTCTCCAAGTATGCTTTCAATTTTCTTTCTTTGGCGCAGCAGGCCAATTCATGATGGTGATTGCACAACACAAAGAAAAATTACCTAAATAATCGGTATCACTGATATTTACCCTTGTGTGACTGGCAGAGCGTAGGCCGTGTAAGTTTTTTCTGCTCTAGTTTGTGTTAATGCAACCTTTTGACAAAGAAACAGTGGTCATCTTTAAAAAAAGAATATGTGACGTGATGAGTTAAGGCTGAAGAGAAGGAGGCTGATCTGTACTTTAAGGGTCGCACTACGTATGTGAACCTTAGCTGCCCCTGTATACATACCTTAAATCGGTTCGCTCTATTGGCCAATCAAATTTCTCAGGTGGGAGGCGCACGCGGCTCGTAGTGCGCGCCGCGTTCCGTCGCCAGCTGCTGGCCGTGCTGATAGACCCGCTCGGGCCGAGCCTGTTCCCCGTGCTGCTGTCTTGGACCGGCTTCTGGCTCGACCCGAAGCGCCCCGTGACTCGCGCGGCGCTCATGGCGCTGTCCTTCGTGATCCTGGAGCATCAGCAGGTGAGCCACTTCACCAGCAGGGCGCAGGACCACCAGCTGCGCTCCATCGACGTGTGGTACCTCATCTGCCGGTGCTTCATCATCGCCGCGCTCCTCGAGTGCGTCCTCATACTGCACACGGTGAGCGCTGCGATTCTACACGCTTCACGCAGAAAATGTCAGAGCCAGTGACAACAGTTGTGCGAGTGAGAGAGCAGAAAAGAAATGCTAGAAGATGGCTGGAGAGAAAGAGCCGCCCTCTCGAGATGTATACCCACACTACCCAGACACTGAGCTGTGCGACATAAGAATGGAAGCTTGAGCGAGTTGGTATGGGTTCGTCTTGGCTGAACAGCACACACGAGACGACGATGGAATAAAAGAACGCAGAAAAGCGCTCGTCCGTGTACTTTTCTTTCGTCCTCATCTCGTGTGCACTGTTCAGCCAAGATGAGCTGTGTTACCTAAGAAGGTTCCACAATTAGCGTCTTTTCCTCACCTCATTCAAAAGTGAAAGCCCTGTACTACCTCAAGTCGTCGCTGCAACATCTTGTCATGCCGTGAAGCCTTGTAAAGTAGATTTTACATTTATGCGGAACGCGTACACAGCTGTATAAATTACAATTGTGAACGCGACACGTGCTGGCCCTGCCGTAATTGTACTTCTTCCCGTTACTCTGCCGCCTTACCTCATTCCACTAATCTAATAAGTTATACCTCATATTTATAGCCACTTAGATTTTTACTTTCACTGTCCGACTTACAACGAGACATATGCCTTAATGGGTGCCATTAAAATGATTTATGTAAGGAACAAGAAGCAAAGTCTGCTGATAGAAAATTGTGGGAACTCGTTTAGCTGTGTTGACTGTGACACCACCAACAACCTAGGTGACCCAAATTCAACCGAAGTCTTCCACCACGGCGCACCCCGTAATTCGCTCGTGCTTTTGAACGTACGAACCCAGAATTTTTTACTATTCTAAACTATCATTGCTTTTTCTCTTTATTCTTTCTTTATTTTCTCGTCATGGTTACGGGGCTCGACTGCTGTCCCGAAGGTCGCGGGATCAAATCCCGCCCAATGTTGTCAGATGCCACGGAGCAAACACGTGAATATTCATCACAAAAGAAGCCCAAAACAAGCGGAAGCATATAAAATTTGCCAGTTCATGAAAATATTCTGACTGGGATTTTAAAAAGTCACTAAAATACGAAGGATAGTTTCGTAAAATCACGTAATTTTCTTGTCTTATAGAGCCAAAATATGCGCCACTTTGAACGAGAGCACATAGTCACTCTTTAACATTGTCTCTAGGGCAGTCTCCCTTCCAATGAACGCACGTTTGTCAGCTCATGATTAACGGTATTTGTCCACTCCTCCAAGGTTCGTTTGACTTCGACATCCAACCACAGGCGTGCTCGTGTGGTGAGGGTCAGGGGAGCCGGCTTCCCCTCTAGTCATCTGAAAAATGGGTGGGGCACAAAATCTGCCCCATGCATTAAGAAAGACGGGGAGGGGGTGACACTGTGATGAGCCTTTGCCATTAACCCCGCACACGCCTATACAATCAGCTACCCATTGTCATCGACGAACACGATACAAAACGTGCGTTGGTGAACGTGATGACTAAAATAACTATATTTCATAGAAAAATCAAATAAGCCCCAAAAACGCTACAATGGAAAAATTCGATACAAGCGACTCGGCAAAGAAAAAGCCCAAATCCGCTCATTATAAGCTCAACTTGAGCTGTGAGCTTTCATTGAGCTTTCACTGTGACATCTCACTTTAGTGTCCCTTTGAAGAACACTGGGTGGTCGACATTAATCCGCAGTTTTCCACAAGGGCATGCTCCCCTAATTAAGCCGTGGTTCTGGGACGCGAAATTGAACGCTCATTACAAACAAAAATCGTACACATAGAAGGCGCCAGAGTCGGCGTTTCAAAAAGTCAGCTTCACAAGACCCTTTTTACGCGGATTTCTTCATCGTAAGCCTCCATCTTTCCCTCATTTCAACGATTCTTACGCTTCTTCTCTTCTCTCCGTCCTTCCTTCTCCGAAGGCGGACAACTTGCAAGATTCCTCTGTTCCTCCTTCGCCACCTCGCGGTGCCACCTCAAGCGTCGATGTGCCTTCGCCAATGACGTCGATGGCCAGCGCAGCCGGCGGCTCGCCGACGAAGCTCGCGACCTCGTCCGCGGCTTCACCCGCAGCCTCTGCGCCAGCAGCGGGACTGGCGCGCGTGGTGCGGCTTTCGCCGCAGGAAACGGACGACGCGTGCAAGACGTTCTTCCCGCTCGCCTTCTTGCTGGCCTCGCTGCTGTACGCCGGCGCCTTTGCCGGACCGCTGATCACGTCCAAGGACTTCGCCAAGCTGCCCGTCCGTTATGCGGAGTGATGTGGCCGCTCCGGACAAGCCCCAGATGGCTTCTTCAGTCCTGGGCCGAACACGCGAAACCGTTCTTTGGAACCGCGGCCCTTTCACTGACGATAACTCGACTTTGTCGAGTGAGACTTGATGTTTTTTTTTTCAGCTGCATTTTACGGAAACACTTTTATTGAAAGAACGCCATCTTTAATTAATCTTCGAATACTCTGTCTTTAAGGCCGCCATTACTAGTGTTCAAAATTCAAATACCCTTGCCCTCCCGGGCGTGTGCATGGCTGACGCAGGTTCTTTTTCTTTCTTTCTTTCTTTTTTTCTTTCTTTCTTTCTTTCTTTCTTTCCTTTTTTTTCTTTCTTTACTTATTTATTTATTTCATTCTTTTCTTATTTGTTTGTTCATTTTCCTGTCTCATCAGAAAGCGGCCCCATCTAACTGTTTCCTTCCTCCGTGCCGGGAATTGAGCCTTCACGCATGTGCTTAGGCAACACTTCAGCTGCTGTAGGCAACAACGACGGTCAAGCGGTCATGTTAAGGCAACTACAAAATACATGGAACAAAAATTATGGAGCATCTCCCCGAAGGGAACCCTGATTGGATGCGAAGCATCAGCGGTGCGCACGGCGTTGACCAGGTTGAAACAGGCGTCGACGCGGATGCTGAAAGAACGGTTTGAAGCGAAACTCGGTGTCGCGTTTACTCGAGTGAACGTTTGTTTGAAACGCAAAGATGCGGGAGGTGGCTTAACTTTTGTATAAGTTTCATCGCAGATAAAAGAGCCGAAAGAGTGTTTCCACTCGACGTGCGGTCGAGCATTGCGGGTGGTGGAGAGGGTGAAGCGAGAGAGAAGTTTGTTCGAGTGGGCAGGAGAGTCGGCCGCTGCGGACGCTATGGAGGGCGTGCAGCGGGTGAAGGAGAGAGGGACGTCGGCAGCGCACCTGCGAGGGAAGCGTGCGAGGTGAGCGTGACGTCAACGCGCAGCTGTGGAGGGACCTACTTGCCACCGCTTCAACACCTACGGCGAGGGGAACGCGTTGCGGCTCGTTCGTACGGACGTACGCACGTACGGCGTTACACACGCGATTCAAAAGCTGCTTCGCATCTATCAATCAACCCCGATAAAGGATCATACTGTCATATCAGACACAACTGATCGCCTAGAAGCCCATGATCAAGAGAACATGAATTATAGGAAAACGGCGCATACACATACGCATTTGACTGGCGTAGCTTGTAGGAACGCATTTCTGCGCGCTTCCGGTGCTCGCTCATCCGCCCTTTCTTTTTTTAGAGCATTTATTTGTGCTTATTAGCTGGGTATGTTAGCAAAGCCTCTTCTCACTACCTGGTCTAGGAGTGGCACTGGCTAAAACTTTCAGGTATAAGGCACACGTAAATACCTTACAAAAATATTGCGCGAGGGAACACCCTTCATAGGTCAAATGGTAGAGCATTGGACGCGTAATTTGAAGGACGTGGGTTAGGATATCTCTAATGAAAGCAGTGATTTTTCGCCACTTTACTTTCCATGTAAGTGAGATTCATTAGAATGTGGTTAAGAAATCGGAATGTGCCCCCTGCTTTCCTGGCTCATATGTATGTCGATTTCATTAGTGTCGACAAATTTCTGTGACAGATGCGTTTTTGCCGAAGGTCGACTTAATCATTTTAGGGGCAAAGCTCCTTGGGGGTCGAGCTATGTCCACCATTGTCTCTAGATGACGATGACGCTGATGAACAAGCACGTTCTACACAGCATGCACTCTGAAATCGCGGCATATCACATGCAAGGTAGGTACCCACTATACGTCATGATGATTACGATGAATAAAAAGCGCGTTCCAGACCACACATTCTATTTCTGCCATCACTGTACAGCTTATACAAGGTACCGACTATACGTCTTGACGATGACGATGTTGACGATGAGGAATAAGCGCGTTTCAGACCCTACATTTTCTTTTTGCCATCACGGTACAGCCCATGCAAGGTACCCACTAAAAGTCATGACGACTTCGCTGATGGCAATGAAGAACAAGCGCGTTCCAGACCCTACATTTCTATTTCTGCCATCACGGTACAGCTTATGCAAGGTACCCATTATACGTCATGACGATGTTGACGATGAAGAATAAGCATGTTCCAGACCACACATTTTCTTCTTGCCATCACGGTACAGCACATGCAAGGTACCCACTAAATGTCATGACGACTTCGCTGATGGCGATGAAGAACAAGTGCGTTCCAGACCACACATTATCTTTCTGCCATCACGGCACAGCACATGCAAGGTACCCATGATACGTCATGGCGATGACGATGAACAAGTGCGTTCCAGACCACACATTCTATTTCTGCCATCACGGTACAGCTTATGCAAGGTACCCACCATACGTCATGACGATGAAGAATAAGCGTGTTCCAGACCACACATTTTCTTTTTACCATCACGGTACAACAGCACATGCAAGGTACCCGCTAAACGTCATGACGACTTCGCTGATGGCGATGAAAAACAAGCGCGTTCCAGACCACACATTATATTTCTGCCATCACGGCACAGCACATGCAAGGTACCCATGATACGTCATGACGATGAACAAGTGCGGTCCAGACCACACATTCTATTTCTGCCATCAAGGTACAGCTTATGCAAGGTACCCACTATACATCATGACGATGACGATGAAGAACAAGCGCATTCCAGACCAGACATTTTATTCCGGCCATCACAGTGAAGCACATGCAAGGTACCCACTGTACGTCATAACGATTATGAAAAACGAAGGCGAAACGAAATTCACAAGTTGACACACCATTTATGGCCAATAGGCCTTGTACACCGCTCTATCACTCATTTACATGCGTGAGTGCTTAATTTCAAGGGTGATTTAGGGTGCAACTGAATGATCCCACTGCTTCCCCCACTCATCATTATTCACTCCGTGGTTTTTTGATTTTTTAGTGTTCAAGTGGTGAGCAGTAGCACTCGCGCAATTCACATAGAACGTGCGCACATAGGACGGGCTAGTTCCTATTGCGTCTAGCCATATACGAATTCACTATAAAATAATACTTGGGATGCTTTGAACTTCCTAAGGCCTATTTGAACACACAGCGATGTAGAGTAAGGCTCCGAGTCCACGTGGAAACCATGGGCACCGTTCAATCGTGTTGTCGAAATTCGTCAGCAGTGCATAAGCCCGCCTCCTGTCGTTTGGTTTCGGCCCAAGCTAGACGCGATTGCGACTCGAGCGTTTCCCCAGTCTAGGCCGTGTATGCTTGGCCGGGCCATCGCCACAGGAACAGTGCAGGGCACACGTCACACTCTTCTGCTCTTGCTCCCGCAAATTGTGCAAAGACGACGTAAACGAAATGGACGGCCAGCTTTATCTCCTAGGAGACAAGACAAGACTTTACTTTACTCACATACTTTATTTCTTGAACCATTCCTTCGACAAAGAGGAAATGAGCCTCATTAAGGCCCTGAAGCCGACCTCTCAACTCCTGGCCGTCCAGAGGGCCCGAGTGAGGGCCTGACCGCTCCCGACCGAGCGCCAATCCTGGTAAACGTTGATTGAGGTGACGTCGCCGAGTTAACTCGCGCCTGTTGAGGAATGAATAAAATTGTTTAACTCATTCGCTCACCCGCATAGCCTTGAAACGTAGCCATCTATGGCTTTCAATTTTGTTCACTCGTATTTAGTTTAAAATTTGGTGCACGTTAAAAAAATTCCTGGCACACTACGTGTTATGGCTTCTCACAACGGCGTGTCATATAATCGCATCGCATTTCTGGTGCGCAAAAGCTCGCCTTTCTTATTCATTCTTGAAAAAATTTCGGCGCGCACACAATAGACTTATTTTCACAAATTTCCTCAAACCAACTCGCCCAACTTTCCATAGTATTGCATTTAGGTTCATCGTTCTCTTCATTAGCCCATGCATTTATGCCTGTGAGTAGCAATGTGCCACCACCTTAATTCCGGAGCCCATGCATGCTTGTCGCTCAGTGTGCATGCGTGGCGCACTACAGCAGGTACTTGCTAATAAAATTCGAGAGCTAGCCACACTACCACTTATTATTTAGCTGATACACTGCAATGATTCAACTTTCAGGAGAATTTCAGTAACGATTCCACCTCAGATATTCAACAAATTCTATTATTTCTCTCCTCCCCCCTTTTTTCTTCTTTTTTTACATTGCGCCAAAATAATTTCACAGTCAAAACACAGTAATCATATTCCCCTAGTCTAAGAGACCTAAAGGTATTGACTTGCATTAACCACCGGCTTCTTGGCCAATCCCCCTTAGTGGGTGAGAGCCACAAAAGAAAGGAACAAGCAAGCAAGCAAGCAAGCAAGGTACTTGCTCAGCTGAAACCCTGGTATTTTTTATAGGCATTTGATCAACACTGGATCCATCCATTGTGGTTATAAGAGGAAAAAGAAGAGAAAAGTGAGCCCCGTAACTGTCTGCATCAGCGTGCGACACCTCAACAGTAGCTCACAAGGGATGGGGGTGAGGAGGGATTAAAAGGACAGGATTAAAGGTATATATATATAGAGAGAGAGATGCGCTAGGCCTGCAAGCGACAACATAAGAGAGATAGGAGAGATAGGAAAGATGGAAACACGGTCACGGGAGTCCGAGACGGGGCACCACTTGCGAGAGCTCTTGTCGGCGAACAGGAGATGGCGTAGGGCTAATCCAGGCTGCCAGAGCTGCGCTTGTCGTTAAGATATCGCGAGAGCACAACCAGTCGGCACGGAATCGAGCGAGCGAGTCCAACACTGGATGGCTTTTTACAAGTGCCCAGTTAGAGGCATAGTAATTGCACGCATCGTCTCGCTTGCAATTTTGCGCGACTTGCTAAAAGAATTAGCCTTGCCCTCCTTTCTCCGCAATATTGGGTATTTGATCCAGGTTATTCATGTTTTCACGCTATGCAAACCCACGGGGGAAAACTATTGCTGAAAGAAAATGTATGTCGAAAAAAAATGCAACCGCCTCTGATGTGTCAATTAATGAAGTAAACAGAACGCTTTCGTGTCAGCGTCGAAATAATTATTTTTATTTTTTCGGTTGTCGAGTTTTCGACTTATGTTGCTGTACGCGTCGATTCTGCGAAGACGTCCCTTCTTCGCGTCGAGAGGGCTCATCTCGGCTTATCGAGGCTCCGTCCTTCGCTTGCCTGGCCATATCTGTACGCCGACGACTGGTCAAGGAAGTCCACTTCCGCGTCCAACGCTAAAGACGGCGTAAAAGTGCCCGATGAACTGCCGTCGTGCGTACTGCTCTTGTGCCTGTGCTGATGTCGCCGCCTTCTGGACGACCTATGCCTCGCCTTTCCTTCCTTTACTTCCGTTTCGGGAGGCGAACCACCGCCCGGTGCGTCGACGTGAGAGCGGGGTATGGCGAACTCGAATGGCGGAATGGAGAGGTAGTAGAAGTTGTCCGGGTCCTGCGTCCAATCCAATTCTGGTACCATGGTGCTGTTGAAAAGTTCGCTCGGCATTGGAGGCTCAGTACTCGCTCTCCGATGGAGACAGGCTGCGCTGGTAATCGGGAACGTGCAAGCCTTCGTACATCTGCTCCTCAGTGACGCGCTGTTCTCCTCCGTAGAAGAGCCTTCCCGCTTTGAAACTATTCGTGGAGTACTCGAAACACCGCTTTCGGTTCCTGCGACGCGAGAATCCACGTGGCGTTCCAGAGCCGGAGGATGATGGCGCTTCTCAATCACGGTTCTGTCTGAATCTGTGATTTCGTTCATCGAATCGCCGCATTTCTTGCGCTCCGAAATATTCTCGCCCCTTGCTCCACGAACGCACGTTCCCCTTGGCTAGATCTTTTCCGAAGAGTTCGTTGTGCGGCTATAGGCGACTTGACTTCTATTACAGTGCTCTCAGATACGGCACTTTCCGAGGACGGTCTCTCGATTATCGTGCTGTCTTTTCGCTTCAACCAGCTGCCGTGGTTTTTCGAGCAGTTTTAGGTTTCACTGCATCGCCTCCATCTGAGCTAGTTCTTCGCGAAGAGACTTCTTGCAGTGTCGCTGACTCCGGGCCACTAGACACGGGACTTTCGGAGAATGGTACGTCGGACACTGTCCTGTCTTGCACTTCAACCAAGCTGTGTAGTTTCTCTGGCATCGTAGATTTCACTGTATCGCTAGTTCTCCGCGATCGGGACTCTTCCGACTCTGTGACATGCGGTACGTTGCCATCGGAGGAGCCCATCTCTGTACTTGTACTATCACCTACTATTCGCACGGGCAATGCAACCAGGGGCCCTATTTTGTCAGGAGCTCTGATCACCTCTTTGTAACTTTTCTGGTCGCTACTTTTCCGTGCCGGTATCGGTAAGATTGTTTTTGTCGGCAACTTTTCTGCCATCGTTCCCTCAAGCATAGCAGCTGGCAATGTCTTCTTTATCGGTTCAACCATCCGCTCACTGCTTCTTAAAGAAATAGTTGGTGCTGGTGGGGGCAGTACATTTAATGTCCCTGTTGGTGGGCTTTCCAGTCAATGCGCACTCAGATGATTCAACTATCGGAACAAGTTTTCCTGGAATCTTTTGTGTCGGCTCAACTTTCTGTCCACTTGTTCTTCGCGAAGAACCTTTCGGCGAGTCCACTGTAGAAATATTACCTGGCGCCACTTTATCTCGCTGTTCTTTCTTCGGCACCATCCGCTCTGCTACTGCACTTTTTGGTAACACAGCCTCAAAGTTTGTGGGCTCGTCTTTTTCCCGACTAGCTCTTCGTGAAAACACCTCACGCAGCGTTCGTGACAGTGTACTTTCTGGCGGTGCTTTTTTCTGCTGCTGCTCCTCACGGACGGCCTCCTCAATCTCGGTACCTCTCGGTGGCTCGTCAAGATCGAGAGTAGGCTTACCCTTATCCGGTGTCGAAAACGAAGCTAATGCCTTCACTGGCACCTTGTCAATTTCTGGCACTAGTCTCTTCGCTTGAGCTGTCGGAGGAACAGAGCTCTTTTTGTCCGGCTCCTCGGAGGTCCTGATTAGAGCAGCGAATTCAGCTGACTCCTTTGTTGACTCTGTTTCTGAAGAGTGTTCTGACAGATGATCGCTCTTGCGCCGTGGATAGGAGAAGGCCGTTCTGTGGTAACAGATCCCTTAATGCAAGCTCTGCGTTCGACCCCGCACAGTGACCTCTTCTGGTGACGGTGGAGTTGACGGGCTTTCAGTGCCATGCTTGTAAGACGCAATAGTGAATGACTCGTGTTCCTGCTTTTTAGCAACGGGCTTGGCCTGATGAGAGCTACGAGAATAAGCTCCGATTCAGGTAGGCATGAAACTGGCTTTTCTTCTGGACGACTTGGAATCGGTTTTTGAACCGGAAGAGCTTGTGCTGCTTTTGTATCTCGGCGTTGTAATGAAGCTTCTTTGTTCGGAAGAACTGGCCCTCCCGGGGCCATCGAGGGATACCCACCAGTTTCGTCGAGCAACGTCAAGCAGCCACTCTCTGGACCTTCCGGTGGCTTCTTCCTATCTTTCAACCGTCCTTCCACCTTAGTGTCCTCGTAGTATTCTACAAGCCCGGCTTTTCGGCCTCGTCGCGCTGATTTGACAAATGAATTGAAGTCATCATTTCGGTTATTTTCGCACTAGTATGAACACCAAAAGGTAAGGATCTTTCATCAGGAGACCCAGGCAAGGGTTCACCTTCGTTTTGCTTCTTAAGCCAGCCTTTACGTTTCTTGCCTTTCGGCCCTAAATGCATTCCAGAGCTGTCTTCTTGCTTCGTGCCACGTGTGAAGCTAATACGTCTTGTTACTGTGTCACCCTCTGCTGTTGGTATGCCGGAAACGGCACCTTCGTTCACCAGAACAACTGATCCTGGCTCTGTGTATTCTACAACTCGTCCCTCGGACAACTTCCAACCACATGGCTCCTCTTCGTACAGAAAATGTTTCGTCCCATTAGCCACGGCTTGGCGCACGGCGGGCCCGCGATCTGTATTATCCTTGAAAAGCTCGCTAGGCACTATCCGACTTGACAACGAATCTTTACGATACATGAAATCATCAAGCGAGGACCTCGAGGCATTGTCAGCAGCAAGCTCTCTCGCAGTCATCCTTTTCTTTACGCCTATTCCTTGACTGGTCAGGGAGCCCTTTCGTACAGGTGTCAGTTTTTCGGTTTCCGGCACTAACGGTACAATCTCGGTGCATGGCAACCTTCCAGCCGGCAGCGCGGTGATCGGTTCTTTCGTAGTTTGCTTCGCCTTCGCTTTCGTTCGCGAAAGTGAGGATACTGCGGGCGATTCGGCATCTTTTTTCATTTTCGCCCTCGCGTTCGTACCGGTCGGCACCTCAACAGTGGGTATTGCTGCAAAACGTGGTATCGCTTTATTCTGTGCCTCGACATCAGCAGTCTGCTGGAACTAGCTTTTTTCCTTGTGCAGCAGTATGCAAGATGTCATCATCCACATTGGACAACTGCGACATTTGCTTCTCTTTCTGCAGCTGTTGCATGCGAGATCTTTTTTACTTCAGAGACTTCCAGTCCACCTTCTGTTTGCTGCTTTATGCACGCCTTATCTACTTTAGAGGCTTTCGACACTGCTTTTTCATTCTGCTCTGTAGCAGGCGAATAACTTAACGCCCGTAGACACTTGCGACAGTGGCTCGCTATCCTGTACGGCCATAGGCATTGGCAAAGTCTCCTCCACAACAGTATAAAGCTTCGGCACTCGCTCCTTTCCCGAAGTCGTCGAGATGGGCTTCTCTAATTCGGTAGCCTGCGGTGAACTGAATTCTTGCACACTCGCCGCGACAGAGTCATCCCTTGACAAGCGGGACTTTCTGGAAGAGCGCTGAGACTTCTTTTTCCGAGACTTCTTTCTTGGAGAAATGTTATCCTCGTCAGGAGACACCTCCACTGCTGCCACACCTTCCGGCGCCGATTCTTCCAGGGGTTCAACCATGACTTTGACAGTGTTTTCCGAAGGCCGAAACGCCACGTGCGGTTCTGCCGAGACATCCGTTACCTTATCACGGGTGAGAAAGGCAGACTTCGCAGGTACAGCGTTCACGGCTCGTTTCGTCAAAGGCATTTCGTCGGGATCGGGTTCGCGAAGATCGTACACATCCAAATCACCCGAAGACTCCAGGCAGCTGATGAACCTCAGTATGTCAGATTCGGTGCAGCTCTTCCGCTTCCGGCCGGCGTCCCTGTCCCTGCGTGCGCCTGCCTTTTGGCGCAGTCATCCTACGCGCGGCCATCCAGGCGTTCCGTACATGGTTCTCGAACAGGAAGGCAATAACGGTCAAAAGTGCAACTTCGGCACATATCACGAAAAAGGGTACAAGGGGGGAAGACGGAACGCTCACGACGACCGGAAAGAAGGCGCGGTCCTGACTGTGGCCGTTGTCCACGAGACACGCGAACGTGGCCTCGTCGTGCTTGCCTAGCCGACGAATGACGAGAGTGCCTGTAGTCATCGGCACGCTTGCCACCGTACTTGAACTTGGAGCTTTTGAAGGCGTTGAGCAGGTGCCCGTTCCTGTACCAGCGGATGGTCGGAGTCGGGTAGCCATCCACCTTGCACGAGAGAAAGCCGTCGTGGCCCTGCTTGAAGTGCTTCGACTGGCTCGTGTGAATCTCGACCTTCAGTCCTACCACGATCATTGCCGTCTCGTTAACGATGCGACCGAGCGCAACGCAGCTATAGTTGCCGACATCACCGCGTTCCGGCTTCCTGATCACCAGCGACTGATCCTTCTTGTCGTAAGTGTACTTGCCGCCCGAAGGCACGGTCGCGTTCTCCTTCAGCCAGACGATCTTGGCGCTGCGGTCGGCCGGATAGTCGCACAACAGCCGCAGAGCATCGGCGCCCGGCGTCAGCGTAATGCCGGATCCCGGAAAGCCCTCGTTGGTGCGGATCGTCGATTCGAACACGTTCACCGTCACGTCGCTCTCGGCCACTAGACGCGCGCATCGCTCGTGTGACGCCGAGCACCTGTAAGTGCCAGAGTGCGAGATCGAGACGTTGTCGACGCTCAGCAGCGGGCTCGACACGCGGCTGCGGTCGCCGAACAGCCACGTGACGTGCGGGTCGGGCCGGGCGTACGCCCGGCACTCGAGGTTGACGCGCGCCCCTACGGGAGCCGGACACGGCGCCTTCCAGAAGTTCCAAGCGCACGGGAGTAACCAGCTGTAGGACGTGAGCAATGCCGGCCGAGTCGTTCATCGCCGAACGCCCGCGGGAGCAGCCGTAGGCGCCGGCATCGTCCTCGCTCGTCCTTAGGATCTCCAGCGTCCTGCCGACGGCCAGGAACCGGTCGTTGTCGGGGAATAATTCCACGCCGTCCTTGAACCAAGTGAGATTCTCTCCTTCCGGAGCCGCGATACCACAGCGCAGTCGGAGGGATTCATTCGGAACCTGAGCAGATATCCATAATCTGTACAAGGTTCTCTTCAGTTAATGTCTTTCACATTCTTCAATGATTTTTAGGGGGGGGGTGGCTTCAAACACTAAGTTCAATTGTGTGAGCGCTGCTGCTGCGCAAATTTTATAAGGATAGGTTTAAGCAAAAAGAAGCCAGAAGTAGTCATGCCATAACTGTAGCTTAATAGCTTGTAGTCAGGTTGAACAGAAGCGATATTATACATTTTGAGGATCGAGTAATAAATCTCATTTTAATAATAACAAGAACTGAACTAATACATTTTTTCTTGACTGCTACTTAGACAAACAGCATGTTGTAAATAAAGAAATGTTGAACTTATAAGTTCAGTGCGCTTGCACATGGTTATTATCAAATAAAGAGTTCTTAGCAAAGTAACTTCAGCTCCACCGAAACCTCAGTAGCAACGATAAATGCTGAAGCGTTTTTTTTTTTTTTTCACTGTTGCCCTACACCGAATTTTATTGCCGTAGAATCACCATCAGCTCGATCCACGCACAAGTAGTTAAATCTGAATATGAACAGTACAGCTTCATTGTAACGTATCTGTTTTTCTACAGTTCGCTCAAGAGAACGTTATTTCAGTATTAGCACTAGAAACTGGCGCGAAGAATAGGTAGGCGTACTACGCGCAACATCTCCAGCCGGCTAGCCATGGGTTCGCTTAAGTTTTACACATTTGCGGCTAAAAAATACAGGTGCATCACGCCTGGCACCTCGATGCGCATCAGCGTGTTTCAGGGTTGAGAACTTGTGTACACTTGCGGCAGTGCAAAAGTAAAGCTTGCAAACAATGGGTAGTAAATGCACAAATATTTTAAGTTCAGAGAAGCCTGAAAGTATAGCAGTGCAGCCAAGATTATTTGATCAGTGCTTCCACAGTTCAATTCTGTCAATATTTGAAAAAAAAGTTTGTATACGGAAAGTGTGCGCACTGCAGAACAAGGTTGGGAGAGGGGATATCTCATGTAAGCTTGAAATGATTATTGACCAGAAAACGGACCAAGTAGGCTCAGCTTGAACGTCACAACTTATGCAGATGCTGCCTCAGCAGGCACCAAACTCACAAAGAAGGTTCAAAATGGAAACACAACTTATGCAGATGACTGCACGCGACCATTGCCTGCTTGACGAAACGTAAGTCAGCAGAGGAGAGGACGTCGCTTGCATGTTTCTAAAAGTTCGACAGTGAAGCTCGTTCGAAAGCCAGTCGCTAATGCTATCAAATACGTTTATTCGAAACCAGGTACACTCTAATTCTCAGATAAATACATGCAAATTCGTCCGGTCTGTCTTAGTGATGGTCACTCACAAGGACGTGACAGTCTGTTTGCGCTCCACTCGAGTCCTGCATCGCCGTGACCTGGACGAAGTGTTTGGCGAGAGACTCTCTCGAGCAGCTGTAGCCGCCCGAGAAGTCCGCGTCGGCAGCCTGCACCTCCAGCCTGGATATCTTGAAGTCCTGGACGTTGTAATCCGACACGGAGTAACCATGCCAGGCGGACCAGTGGCGCAACGGCGAACCGTCCTTTGTCCACGAGATCTCGGCCTTCGGATCGGCAAAGCAGTAGATGATGACATTTTCTCCCTCCTGTACCTGCACGACGTGATCGTAAGTGATCCAGTGAACATATCCGTTTGCTGGAACTTCCAGGGACTCTAGCAAGCATGATAGGTCACAACAGTGCGCTATAAATGCGTATATTATAGTTACTGCTGGGGTCTTGCGTTATAAAACCGTGTAATGTTTATATATAAGGCACGCTTTAGTGACACCATTGAACCTCCGAGAAAAACTGCGAGAGGACATTCGGTAAGCGACAAACGACGCAAAATAAGAATGCGGGGGGCGACGCCGCATAGTACCAGATGACAATTCCTCATAGATTTTGACGGTGTCTTCTAGTATCTGCGTAGTTTCTAATCGATAAAAACAAGCACATTGTTTTCAGAGGGAGCCTGCGCCTCAACATACAAAGTTTCAGGGAATCCCCCAGCCCCCCCCCCCGCAAAATAATAATAAAATAAAACACTTCGAAGTCCATGACGCACGTCATGGACTTTGGAGATAACGGCAGGAAGCTTAAAAGTAAGACTTCCGACTTTCTTTGTCATTTACTGCAAAACCTACGGTGATGAAATGAACGGCACTAAAGTATTCAGGACACGATTTATCAGTCTAATCTAATTTATTCTTTCACAGTAGAGTCCCTTTAACATGCGATTGGTGGTGATATTTTGATGACTCGTGCATGCGCGTCGGCAGGGTCTTGAAGAGGGCGCAAACCTGTCTTCCATCCCAGCTGGGTGGGGTGGGACCCGAGGAAATGTCCATTTTGCGTCCCGCTGCCGGCGACCATAGGGTCATGGCATCGCCGATCGTAATGCGGTCGCGGTCCACCATGACCTTTAATCGAACCAGCGTTCTCAAGCTTAGCACACGCCACGGAATAGCGCACGCAAAGATAAGTAGAACAATTACTGGATTTTTCCCCTTGTTCAAGCATATCAAGGTATCAATGCGAGAAACCATAGTGGGGATTCATGCCCACGCCTGTACTTTGAGGCAGTCCGAATAGACGCGCCGTTGATCAAATCGGTGACAATTAGGCCCACAGAACTAATTAGGGCGCATTCGAGTTGACGCCTTCTTACCTCCCGGTGGCCATAATAGCTGATGAACTTGCGCGGTCGGCCTCGGGAGTGACGCTCCTGCTGGCATGCGGCGCTCGTCACAAGACTGACCAGGGCAACCAAAGGCCACAGGGGAATGCCAAGGCTCGAGCAGGCAAGGCCACCGTTTGCCCGAAGTGGCATAAGCGAATCGGGTGCCGTCTGGCCGCTTTCCACTGTGTCGAAAGCCGACGAGTCGCTCAGAGTACCGCACGACGGGACTGCTGGCTCCTTCTTCTCTGGGCGTGAGCACGAGAGCGCGCGTCGCGAGACGATGCTGATGATGATGATAATGCCTCCACTATGGCTCTTGCCCACTCAGGAGGATTGGCCAAGATTTGAGGATGTGAAATTTAAAGCCTTTCGAATGATACCTAATCCTATCAGGAGGAGGATAAATACGTGTAAATACAGAAAGAGTGCAATATTTCTTTTTGCCATTTCGACCAGACAGAATAATATATGTCTCGAATTAAAATTGCAGTAATTTCGAAACACATTTAAAACAGATGTTTAGAATTTGCTTATAATAATATATTAACAAATATGCAAATTGGAATTTAGAAGCGCATTCGTTTTGTTTCACGAAGATAACTGCAGACGGCACTAAAGGCACTGCTGTGGCTGTAGCCCAGAACCAAAGCACCAAAGGAGATATATTCTCAATGGTGAAGGGAAGCCCAAGGTTAGAAAATGGGATGGCAAGAAGACGTTTTCTCAATAGACTGTAACGGCGACATGACAAAAAATAATGGTCTATTCATTCCAGATCTGTACAAAAGCTGCATAGGGGAGATATTCCCAGACCAGCCGTGTGTGAATATAGATTCAAAGGTGGCACACGACATCGCAGTCTTGTTAACATGACTTTTAGTTGTCTAGTATGACACCAGCCGGTATTCCATCGATATTTCAAATGTCTAAATTCAGTGCTTGGTGTTACTGATTTTATGGCATCAGCACTGAGTGCAAATTAGTGATATCTTATAGCCGTTATACTGGGCCGCACCGGAAGCACAGAAAGTATTGGGCCATTTAATGCCATTCGAGCTAATGAGTCCGCCATTTCATTTAACTCTAACCCACAATGTCCAGGAACCCATAATAATTTTAAGAGCTTAAGCTGTGGAGGAATTAGCGTAAGGGATGTCCTTAAGGCATCTGATTGAGATGAAGCTGTCAGTGACTTACATACGGACAGGGAGCCTGTAATTATTATTGCAGTGTTGGCGTCCAAAGTTGGTTTTTGTAGTGCTAGAAGAATTGCCAAAAGTTCAGCTTCGAAAATAGGTGTAAAGTCTGGCAGTCTTACTGAAAACGACCAGTCAAGTGAATTAGAGTAAATACCTACTCCTGCCTTCTCATCTATTACTGAAGCATCAGTGGCTATTACATTATTTGTTTCCACGTGTGCAAGGTAATCTTCCAAGCGGCTATTTAGGACCCGGTGTGATTGAAATTTAGACTTACAGGGAAAAATGAGACACCTGCACGCCCTCTTCCTTGTCTTGCTTGGAAAGAGCCGTGCAGTGGCCCAGGCCTCTGTTCCGCAGCACAGTGGAAGTGCGACTGACAATACATGAAAAAATTACATAAAATGAAGTAGACGCAAATCCGTAGACGTTGATTCGTATATAGAACGACAGAAGGTTAGGCTAGAAAATCGTAATTCACCACGAAAAAGAAAACGCGTTCAGACACCGAGGTGAAGAGGATGAAGATTATTGTATACAAACAAACAAACAAACAAACAAACAGACACTCACCGTCACACCGAGCCATCAATACCAGCCTCAATATGTTACTTCCCTCGTGAACAAGTCTTTTATTTTAACATTAACCAGTTGCAGAGCAAGACCACTTTACCTCTAGGCTCAAAGTATAAAGCTTCGTGTCATTTACGCTGTTTACCTTGGCGATGGAAAGATTGACTGACTCACCGATTGACTGACTGCATGTCGGTCCATTCACAATTTAGTTGGGTCAAAATTTGCGCGGCGCTCTTTTTCGTTTATTTAATTTTTACGAATTCTACTAAGGCACTTTTCGTGGCCGATCCCCCTAGGCGGATTGTGCCATTCTTCCGGAAAACAACAAACGGGATGGGTCAAGAACTATATGCCGCAGGTGGATGACGATAATGGGCTTTAAAAGAGGTTGCAAGATTCAGTGAAATTAAGAGATAGAAAATACTAAGGAAAAGATGTCAAGCAACAAAAACGCTGTGTTGTCTGGTTATATATATGTTCGTGTCTGCGCACCCACCCTTTCCGAGATTCATGCGTTACTTTATACTTTCTTATCGTAAAACTCCGTTGATCCTTTGCTTATCGTTTTTCTTACTGTATAATTCAAAATCGCCGGTGCAATTTAAAACGTTAGTTTCACCGCAGAAGCGAAGCCACTCCTTTCGAAACCAATTCCGGTAACTCTGACAAACGATGGCGCAAGAGTTAAACAGCCGCAGCTGTGAGAGAAGCGACTTCCGTGCAGTCAACCACTTCATTGCGAGGCGGATCGAATACAGCATGCATTAAGATATTAGCAGCATACCGATCTCTAGACACAGCGCGGGAGACTACGCCCTTTTGCTCTAAGTCTGCAGTTTCTGCCCAAGCGACACACGCCCACAACCCCTCCACTGGTATTCCTTCGTATGCTTCCTCAGCTGACTGTGTCGGCCGGCGCGTTTCATATAGATCTGATCGAGCAAAACTTGAGCCGCGCCCATCGCAAGCTTTCACGTGCACGTGGAACATGCGACGCGCGGCGCGATGTTATCGATTTTGACTTTACACGCACCCTGACAGCAATGGCAAAAAAAATGAGCCTCGATTTTCATACGATTTTTGTCTGAAAAAAACTCACAAGGCCACTTTCGCATTCACTTATGGAGACTTGAAGGCGGAAGTCGTCGACTTTTTCCTCTCGGTCAATGTACGCATTGATCCTGCTCGGCCAATATTCGACAGCTTTCAGCCCCTAACACGGTCTCGCACTGCCGCCAAGTTAGGAGGCAATTCATTTGCATTGCCTTCTTGATCAGACTACATTTCACCAAGCTACGGTGTCATGTGACGTGACGTCAAAGTGACGTCATCACACGTGACAATTGTTTTTGTATCACTCGCCCCCACACGCTGTCAGCCGCCGACGCCGGACGCCGTCGGTCAAATTTGGCGCTCGATGAGACATCTAGGGCTTCCTCAAATGTGGTCGTCTCTTCTTGTTCTTCGTGTCGATGATGATGCTCCCAGAATGAATCGCACCTAACCCCTCATGGGGATGTCACGACTATTCAAAGCGCCACCTACGTAGAGAAAAAAAAAGTGAGACGTGTATCAAGCTTGTGTGCTCGTCTTCTATAAGCAAATATTCGAGTTGTGCGCAATGCACCGCAGCGCTTAAAACACAGACGTTCCGCTCGACACTTCGTTTTCTGACACCACTCTCCTTTCGAAGCGCAATACACGCTTTCATCGAAGCCTTCATTTTTTGTTTAGAAAAAGTGGATAACGATTTGGAGTACTAGGTACTCTACTATGGGAGAGCCTGAAGCACCCCCGTGGGCCTCACAGTAGAAGCTCAGACCTTAGTGGTCGAGGAACGTGTGACCCATCATTTTTTAGGGACGAAGCTCCTTATAGCGGCACCCGTTCGTCCCTCGTAGCCGTTGTAGTGTGTAACAAGTATAACATTTTGATTTCCCAGGTGGTGCCAGTGAGAGATTTCTTCTGCGCGTTGTTGAACAATAAAAAATAGTGCTCAATGTACATGCCAATGGCTGCTAATGGGGAATGAGAGACGGGAGCATTCGGCTTTTAGTTAACGCGCACGCTGCGATCCCCATTAGCAGCCATTGGCATGTACATTGAGCACTATCTGACAAGAAAGGGTTGCTACGTTATACTCGCTGGTTGTAACCTTCTTAGTTTTAGAAAGGTTTAGCTAGCGTTGAGCCGCAGTGCCATGAATACAATGAACTAGTATATACCATGAACAACTCGAGGTGGTTAAAGGTGGGAAGTAGACCCGAAGCGCAAGCTGTAAGAAAGTGTGTGTGTGCCACCTCTTGTTAGTCCTTGGAATGTGCGCTGGATGGCAGTGCTTCTATATGGGGAATATATGATGAAAAGATGTGGGATGGTGGTACTTGGAGTGTTGAATAGATGGACAAACGGACACACAGACAGGTGCATGGAAGGACGCATGAACGGACTCAGGGGCGGATGCATGGACGAACGCAGGGACGGACGCACAAACAGATGCACGCACGGACAAGCATATGGACGCATGGACGGTCACACAGACGGACGCATGGATGAACGGAAGCAAGAACGAATGAACGGATGCATGCTTCGCCCCACTCTCCATCATTCCCTCCGTGGATATGCTGCCAATTTGTTTACTTGTTTGCTTCGCGGTCCTTACGCTGCGGGAATATATTTGCTTATGTCAGGCTGGTGCAACAAAGTCTGGGTGAACGCCGCGCAGCCATGTGCGAGTTCACACGAGTGTCCGCCGATAAGATGTCAGCACAGCACATATGTATATGTCAGATAAATATAAATAGAAAAAATATGATGCAGGTAAATCTTCTGAGAGTTGCCGGAGTGGTTCGTAAGCTGGTGCTACCAATCGCCTGCTGTATCGTCGTCTTATAAACCTACGTTGATGCAAGATGTGCGCCTTTAAACACGATGACATCCAGCGTCGCGACTTGTATTTTCTGCGTTTGTTCCATAGAGCAAAGGAAGGGGAAGAACCCTATTCTCCTTCCCCATTATGCTCACTTTGTTTGTATGTATATATATATATATATATATATATATATATATATATATATATATTATATATATATATATATTGTCACGATGAGTCACAAGTACTGGGGGATTTAATAAAGCACCAGGTAGCTAGCACTAGGACGATGCGTCAGTCGTGGCTGGCTCTCGAGCAAAGAAGAACGCGATCTTCTTTTTTCCTCCAGATTTAGAGCCGCTCTTGCTGTCAACCCACTACGTGCTGGCGGCATTATCCCCCCTTCCGAAAAGAAAAAAAAACAAGTACCAAAAAGAGGAAAGGGAAGTACATAGGAGCACCGCGATGCTACTACATAGGCACGTGAAAAAAAAATGGAAATTCGGATGAAGTGAAAGTAAAAATTGAAGAGCGTGCCAACATAGGAAACGTCAATGAACGAGAAAGTAAGTTCACAAAATAAACAAAAACACAAAGAACGCTGTATGGTAAAGGAAAAAGTTACGAACAACGCGCAATAAATGGCTTCATGCGCAACACATGAACGACGTCCGGCCTCAGCCGTGTCCTGCTCCGTGCATGGGGTGTTGAGTCCGGAACCACTTCGTAGTTCACGTCACTGACGCGGCGTAACACTTTATATGGGCCAAAGTACCGGCTCAGCAACTTTTCACTAAGGCCACGGCGGCGGACGGGCGTCCACACCCAAACTTGATCTCCGGGGTTGTAAAACACTTCTCTGTGGCGGGTATTATAGCGTCGTGCGTCTGCCTGCTGTTGCTGGCCGATGTGCAGTCGCGCGAGCTGCCGGGCTTCCTCGGCATGCTCTGCGAATTCTTCGGCGTCTGTTGCCAACTCGTCTTCGTCCTGACACGGTAGCATTGAGTCTAGCATGGTCTGCACTTCGCGGCCGTAGAGAAGCCGAAATGGCGTGAATCGCGTGGTCTCTTGCACGGCGGTATTATACGCGAAGGTCACGTAAGGCAAGATCCGGTCCCATGTTTGTGCTGTACGTCGATGTACATTGAGATCATGTCTGCGAGGGTCTTGTTCAGTCGTTCAGTAAGTCCGTTGGTTTGCGGGTGGTACGCAGTTGTCCTTCGGTGTCTGGTGTTGCTCAGTTGAAAACTTCGTCCGTAAGCTGCGCCGTGAATGCCGTCCCTCTGTCCGTTATTACACTGGAAGGAGCACCGTGTCGTAACACGATGTGGCGCATGAAAAATTGTGCTACCTCAGAAGCCGTGGCTCGTGGGATCGCCTGGGTTTCAGCGTAGCGTGTCAAATAGTCGGTCGCGACGATCACCCATTTGTTGCTGTCCGCAGACATAGGAAATGGCCCGAGAATGTCCATGCCGACTTGGTCGAACGGCGTGCAGGGTGCTTCAATGGGCTGAAGCAAACCAGCTGGCTTAACAGATGGTTGCTTTCGGCGCTGACATTCCCGACAGCTCTTTACGTACTTCTTTACGCTTGCTGAAAGTCCTGGCCAATAGTACCTCTCGCTCACTCTGGCAAGTGTCCTTGAGTAGCCCAGATGACCGGATGTGGGTTCGTCATGGCAAGCGAAGAGGACGTCGTCTCGCATGTCTCGAGGAACCACCAGGAGGTAAGCACGATTGTTCGAACGAGCGTTCTTCTTGTACAGCACACCGTCTCGTAGGCAGAACGACGTCAACGAGCGGGATAAATGACGTGGTATAATTGCGCCCTGGCCCTCTAAATGATCAATGATTGGACGAATCTCTGCATCATCTCGCTGTCGTTTGCTCAAGTCTGATGCACTAACAGCGCCCAGAAAGCCTTCGTCTTCCTCTGCTTCCTGACTGACGACATGAAGGGGTGCGCGTGACAGTGTGTCAGCGTCCTCATGCTTACGGCCGGACTTATGGACGATGGTGACATCAAATTCCTGCAGCCGCAAACTCCACCGTGCTAGCCGACCTGAAGGGTCACGCAGGCTTGCCAACCAACAGAGCGCGTGATGGTCCGTCACTATCTTGAAGGGACGACCATAAAGGTACGGGCGGAACTTGGTGATTGCCCACACGACTGCGAGGCACTCTTTCTCCGTAGTGGAATAATTCGCCTCGGCACGGGATAGAGAGCGGCTGGCGTAGGCTATCACTCTTTCGATGTCCTCTTGACGCTGAACGAGCACTGCACCGAGCCCAATGTTACTAGCGTCGGTATGGACCTCCGTGTCAGCATCATCGTCGAAATGAGCGAGAACGGGCGCTGATTGCATGCGCTGTCGCAGCTCATCAAAAGCTGCTTGTTGCTCGTTTTCCCCAGACAAACGGCGTGTCGTCCCTTGTGAGACGAGTCAGAGGTTCTGCTATCTGTGAAAAGCCATGAATGAATCGGCGATAGTAGGTGCACAAACCAAGGAAGCGCCGGACGGCTTTCTTATCGACAGGAGCTGGTAATTCGGCAACAGCGGCAAGCTTGTCCGGATCGGGGCGGATTCCTTCGGCGCTAACTACATGTCCAAGAAATTTTAGTTCTTTATAGCCGAAGTGGCACTTCTGTGGCTTTAGTGTGAGGTCCGCCGATCGGATAGCCTCCAGCACGCTGCGCAGGCGGTGAAGGTGCTGCTCAAACGTGGTAGAGAAGACCACCACATCATCAAGGTAGACAAGACAAGTCTGCCACTTGAGCCCTGTGAGGACAGTGTCCATCATTCGCTGGAAAGTTGCCGGTGCTGAACACAAGCCAAAAGGGAGCACTCGAAATTGGTATAGGCCGTCTGGAGTCACAAAGGCTGTTTTCTCACGGTCTCGCTGATCTACTTCGATTTGCCAATACCCGCTTTTGAGATCGAGAGAAGTGAAATAATGGGCACGACGAAGTCTATCCAGCGAATCGTCGATACGTGGCAGCGGATACACATCCTTTTTCGTCACGTTGTTAAGCTTTCGGTAGTCGACGCAGAAGCGTAGCGACCCGTCCTTCTTTTTGACAAGTACGACTGGAGATGACCACGGGCTGTTCGATGGTTCAATAACGCCATCGTCAAGCATCTCGGTGACTTGCGTACGTATTGCTTCACGTTCTTTGGCCGACACGCGGTAGGGGTTCTGGTGTATCGGACGTGCGTCTTCGTACGTGATGATCCTGTGTTGAGTGATGGACGTCTGGCGGATCTTTGAGCAAGTTGCGAAGCAAGACCTGAACTCGAACAAAAGCGCTCGTAGTGCAGTCTGGTTAACGGTGGGCAGATCAGGATTGATGTCAATATTACTCATTGACGTGTCGGCGGTATCCACTATTTCGGACGTGAAACAGTTGGTGACGTTTGCTACTTCGTGGGCAAACGCTATCGAAGTGCCATGGAAAAGATGTCGATGCTCGTTGCTAAAGTTGGTTACGAGCAATTCAGATCGACCATCACGAAGGTGTACTACTCTTCTAGCTACACAAATGCCTTGCTGCAGGAGGTGTTCTAAATTTGTCTCAGCCACCACATCGCCATCGCCCAAACCGCAGCATGTTACGTCGACTAGAACACTTGTTCGTGGAGGAAGCGTCACACTCTGTTCAGAAATACGGAGTACGTCGACACGCCTTCCACCATCTTGCACGTTGATTGCTCGCTGGGCTGAGAACGTGACGCGGCGCTCTTGCAGGTCAATGATAGCTCCATTTTCTTGTAGAAAGTCAATTCCCAGAATGACGTCACGGGAACATTCGCGTAGAACAAGGCAGCTTGCTACGAATGTGTACCCTTGAATCTGTACTCTAGTTGTGCAGGCACCCAGTGGAGTAACGACGTGGCCACCAGCTGTCCGAATCTGCGAGTTATGCCACGGCGTGATGACTTTCTTCAGCTGCGTTGTCAGTTTCCCGCTCAGTATGGAATAGTCGGCGCCGGTGTCCAATAACGCATTAACTGCACAACCATCAATTGTCACTGCTATGTCGAGTGAAAGTCGGCCATCCTTTGCAGCAGTATGTGATGTCGGACCGGTTTCTGTACAGTTCTGCGTCAATGGGAGGTCTTCAGCGCTTCGACGTTCAGCGACCCCCGCCCCCAGAGGTCGCTTTGTCTAGTTTTCCCCGACGGGGGCTGGGAGATCGTGTGGTAGAATACCGCTGGGGCGTTGATGAAAATCGCCTCGGCGATGGCGAGCGCGACTGGCGCCCGGCAGATGGTGGTGCATGCTGCTGGGAGAGGTAGTTTTCGATGTCGCGCGGTCTCTGGCCGTAACGGGGTGGCGGTGAGTACGCAGAGAAGCCGCGAAGCCCAAGACGGCGATATGGGCACTGGCGGTACAAGTGATCAGCTTCTCCACAGTGAAAGCACAGAGGCCGGCGATCAGGTGTGCGCCAAACATCAGACTTTCGAGGAGACGTGCGCCGATCATCGATGTACTGAATTGGTTGCACTGAACGATGGGCGACAGAAGCACCAGGGACAAAGGCCAACGGTGGTGGCGTGTACGTGCCTTCGTAGTACGGCATGTGCTGCGCTGACTGTAGTGAAACAGCAGGAACAGGATGGACGAATAATGGCGGCGATGCAGCAGGGCGTTTCAAAGCTTCTGCGTAGGTTGTCTCACGGCGGTATTCAGCAGGAGCTGGCACAGCTGTATCATGAGGCAAGGTGTCCCGGAGGGCCTGGTGCAGCTCATCCTTGATCACAGTTGTAATAGAGTTTACTGTAGGATGAGGTGTTACACCAGCCTTTTGTAACTCTTCACGTATTATACCACGGATGAGTTCACGTAGATAGTCGTTGTTGGTTCTAGTGGCGGTGAAAATGTCGGCAGTAGACATGCCATTGACTTGCCTGTTGTATTGGTTGGATCGCTGCTGCAGCATTTTTTCCATTGTCACGGCCTCGGACAAGAACTCCGCGACCGTCTTCGGAGGGCTGCGCACGAGGCCGGCAAAAAGCTGGTCCTTGACACCGCGCATCAAGTGACGCAACTTCTTGTCCTCCGTCATTCTTGAATCGGCCCGTCGGAAGAGGCGCGTCATGTCTTCGACGAACGTGGTCACAGTTTCGTTTGGCAGCTGGACGCGGGCCAGAATAGCTCGTTCAGCTCGTTCTTGGCGATCAGCACTGGCATACGTCTGCAGAAGTCTACGAGAGAATTCGGGCCACGTCGTCAGCTGTTCCTCTCGGTTTTGATACCACGTACGTGCCCCGTCTTCGAGATAGAAGTAGACACGACCCAGTTTCGCCGCGTCGTCCCACTGATTCAAGGCGGCTACGCGCTCGAAATCCGCCAACCAGTCCTCAACGTCTTCGTGCTCCGAGCCATGGAACGTCGCCGGTGCGCGTGGGCTTTCCAACGTGTAGCGGTTCGACGTCGTGCTTCCCGTGCCGGTCGCCGAGGTTTGCACCGAAGCGCTGGTCATGTTTGTCGACGTGGTGGGAGCAGTATCGTCGGCTTCCGGAGGCAATCCCCTGATTCGGCGGCTGGTCCGATGCACGGGAGTATTGACTGGCACTGGACTCGTATCGCGGCTTCCTGGGGGGGTCTGTAGCATCCGTGAGACTACCCAGCACTTCCACCAGTTGTCACGATGAGTCACAAGTACTGGGGGATTTAATAAAGCACCACGTAGCTAGCACTAGGACGATGCGTCAGTCGTGGCTGGCTCTCGAGCAAAGAAGAACGCGATCTTCTTTTTTCCTCCAGATTTAGAGCCGCTCTTGCTGTCAACCCACTACGTGCTGGCGGCAATATATATATATAACAACAAGCACTCCCTGATGTGGCTGAAGTCTGCACGTTGATGTACCCTATAGCCATCACAGTGTAGTCAACGTGTCGGGTAAAAATGCGTCATGCACACAACTACTCAACAGTATTGACGACAAAAAGACGTCAATACATATTGTAACACTTCGCTTGAAGTTAAAACAGCTCCATGCCCAATGTTTCCTGTAACATCAATTCCCACAGTGCGTGCAATCTGTCCAAATTTCGTTACAACTGCTTTTTTCTTTCATTGTTGCTGTTGACGACGCTATGAAGGCAAACATTTTCAAAAATGAAACTCTCATTGGAACTACGACTAAGATTGTGCAGGCATAGTAAGTATAGGTGCACTGTGACACTGTACATAGTCAAAGCTTTTACTCAATTATATAGGTTGTCACCAAGTGTAATTACTAGGCAAATATTCAAACGTATATTATAGTAGCCAAATTCTGTTCAACACGAGTTTGAAATTTCTGATATTTTTAGGCATTTGAAACAAACTAATGGACGTTTTTTTTTCCCTTCTCTCTCTCTCTCTTTATACCTCACGTAACCTCCGCAAAGTTGGTTTCACTACAGAGTGAGGCTGCTATGCCATGAAACTACTTACCCAAAAGACATCACACCGCCGTGAAGCCACACTTCAAAGTGCACGCATAATTTGCATTCTGATTATTATTCTTTAGTTTAAAAATGTGTTATACAGGCTTATCTGCGCTAACTATAGGAAATTCTAAAATTTACTCAATTTTCCACCGATAATTTTTTCCCTAGCACTAATCAAATCTTGCTATTATTGAAAGTTGCTTCCACTTTAGTGTGAACCAAAAAAAAAGACACATCCATACACATCCATAACACATCCATACAGGCTGTGTTATTCTTGAAAATATATTGTGCAAGTAAGTTGGGTCGTTACAAAAATGCACATTTTTCTCTATAATATGACACACACACACTATTCAAACTGTTATATTTCAAATTATTCTTAAAAATCACTGCTTGCTTATAATTCATTTGGACCTTAAGTTTACTACACGCCCATTCCCTAGCAATTACACTAAGTCTAATATACCACAGCGGGAAACACACAAGACAATTATTTTTTGCCATCGACACCTTTACTGCAGTACTTTTCAATTTCTTATATTGTCAAGCCAGATGCTGATACTACTGTCCACGCATGATGTCCCAACCCTTACAGTAGTCCCCACGGTTCCATGAACTGCGCTACTAAACACAACAGCCGCTTGAAGAGAAGCATCTTTATCACTGTAACTGCTCGCAGTCAGTCCACCAAAGCACTCCTGTTCAAACCAATAGCAGCAGCCTGATATCCGACCCGTTTGTCGCAAAGGCACAGACCGAACTGCCGAGATTTCGGGCAAATCTAGTCCAATGTTGCACATGTTGATTTCCAGCAGGGTGAAGACATCAGACAGTGGGCGATGTGGAAGTGTCGCAAAGCAGATGTCTTGCTGCATCTGGACCTGAGGGTCATCGAGAAATGTAGGTTCAAAAGAAAATCGATAACCTAAGAGATCTACAGCACAATGCAAACTCTTATTTATATAGGTTTTCAGTAACTAGCTGTATGCATCCAGTTACTCCACTGATAAAACAAGCTACATAACCAATTAGTGCTAGTGATCACTTACTATTCTACTCAATATTGCACACTGTTACTTATCCAATTTTCAAGCAATAAATTACATGTAGCCAGGTGTTTTACTGACAAGACAAGTGGCACCAAGTGATGACCTTATAAGCATTAAAATTTTGTATGAACTTCATAATCATGTACACCCATCATCATCGCCCGTGTGCTCAGATTTGGGTGCACCTTAAAGAAACCCAGGTGGTCGAAATTTCCGGAGCCCTCCACGACGGCGTCTTTCATAATCATATGGTGGTTTTGGGACGTTAAACACCACATATCTATCTAGTCTACCCATCGTCATGCTATGCAGCAGCCTCAATGATGCAACCATTCAGAAGGGCAAACCCAAATTCTTAGAATATCTTTGTCATGTTAATGCTCCAACAGATGTTGGTCAAGATTTGAGATAACATTTTTAGGGCTTCATAGGAATGGCCTTATTGTATATTCATTCTAGAAATTAAAGCAGAGACAACTGCTTCTACATTTAACTGAACCTACTCAAAGCACCTTCTTTTAGCCACACCAACTGCGAGGAGCTGCACTTCGTACAAGACACAGGCACAAGCGTTATGCCAGTGAGTAACCACAGCTGTGTGTGCTATGTTTTCAAACATCGCCAAGCAGCCACTGCCTTTGGTCACGGAGGAAAAAACATTTGGAACAAGGAACTCTGCTCCTTGAGGCGACCAGATATAGTCACATTGCCGGAAGGCCAAATCATGCTGACAGGGTCTAGCGGCAGAAAAAGGAATTGCCGCCATTTCGATTTCCGAGCAAACTCGTCGCACGCGATGCTCGCGTTCGGTCGCAGTCGCAGAGCCGCCACGTGTTTGGATGCGCTCAGCCAGTATCGTTCTTCCCTTTTTGTGTGTGTGTGTGTGGCGGCAGCTTTGCACCGCAAGGCGCCGCCAACTGGAATGTCTTTGCCAGAGCATGTTATTAAATGCGAAGCATTTCTTAGCAAACTTCGGCGACTTTGAGCGTATCTGTCTATCTAGCCGCTTACGTTTGGGTGATCTCGTGGTGGCCTTTTTACTTGGCATGAACCAAAATTAGCATGAAAGGGTAAGATAGTTATACGACGCGCTTGTCAAGACGAGTAATGTCACAATCCCGTCAAACACTTCCCGCCAGACAGTGGCACATACCCAAAGACGGATATGTGCCACTGGTATGTGTGTATGTGCCACTGGTGATTGAAGCTTGGTATCTGCTCAGGAATGAAGAGCTCGTGATGGCCCTTTTACTTGGCATGAACCAAAATTAGCATGAAAGGGTAAGATAGTTTGATGAATACGACGCGCTTGTCAAGATCCGTCGCATACGTCATCAAACACTTCCCGCCAGACAGTCGCACATACCCACGAACGGGTATGTGCCACTGGTATGCGTGTATGTGCCACTGGTGATTGAAGCTTGGTATCTGCACAGGAATGAGGAGAACACACAAGGTCAATTTTAACGCGCGAGTGTTAAGGAATACCCAACGTCAGTAGCGCCGACCGGACGAGCCCTAGCTGGAATCGAATCCAAGCATTCTGGGTGCCAATGAAGCATTTTACCACAGAGCTATACCAGCTCTCAAAACTACTTTTCAAACAGACACTAATCTTCGTGAAACGTTAATAGTGGTTTTAGTGCTGCCTACCCAATCCTATAAACATTACATATGTACTATTTTGATACAGCCGTTACGTCAGGTTAACGTCAGATGTGGTTAGTTGCCATGCACTGAAGTTGATTAATGTAGCAGTGTCCAGGGCAGACATCTTCGCGAGCATCAGCGCTTCATATCAGCTTCTGGTGTTTGCTTATGCATATTCCAGTTGGCATCGTGGCACAAGTGCAAGCAACTGGTTATATAAACATCTGCAACTCTTCAACATTTGTCTGTGTGTGTGATATTTGTACATTAATTTAGGGTCACTTCATGATGTGTCGCTCAATAAAAAAATTGCAACATGGTCACCTTTCTTCCGCATGCTTCGCATAACGTGAATTCCCAGGCATGTGGGATCTGCCTAATTTTTTTGTTTTTAAATGCGAAGCATTTCTTACCGAACTTCGGCGACTTTGAACGTATCTGTCTGTCTGTCTGTCTAGCCGCCTACGACTTTTAGCTTTCCTGGCCGTTTCGATAATAGTATCGATACCAAACTAGGTATGGCATAACATGACTATATGAAGAACATATCTGACTAATCATAACATGGAAATCATGACATGTGTGTCATTAATGTCATGATTTACGTTTCATGGTCCTGCAGCACTTGCGGTGGTTTCGTTCACATGGCATGTTGCAAAACTGGTATGGTATTGCATGGCAAACACAAGCGACAGACCCTAACATGAAAATTATGACATGCGTGTCATGTAACAACATGACTACATGCCACGTTCATGATGCGCTCGCGGCCGTTTCGCTACCTTCACATGTACCAATCTTGGTATCTCGCATTGCAAACGGATGACATAGGTAAATGGCACATCCAAACATGGTGATCACGACATGAGTGCACTGTAACAACATGACTACATGCTACACTCATTATTCACTCATGACCGTCTCATTAGCTTCACATATGCCAAATTCGGTATTACGTGACATCAATGGATGACAAAGGTATGTGACTGGTGCAAACATGATAATCATTAGATGCATGTCATGTGAGAAAATGACTACATGCCACAGTCAAGGCACCAATACATTTCGATGTGACGCGGTGCGCGTGCTTGCCGTCGTTCATTTCGTCGCGTCACGTCGGCGTTGCCATGCCAGGCGCCGGTCCTGCCATATACTCTCAGGTGAACGCCGTGCTGCGTTGCTTTGACGCATGCGTGTTTCAGTGCGTCTGGCGTACCTCCGTCTCGAAAAGAGGGAGATGCTGTGTTGTCTGGGTAACGCATTGGCGCGATACGCAGCATGTCTTATTTTGCGCCGGTTGCCATCGGGCCGTGCCGACGGACGCTGGTTGCGCCGGTCGCGTCTGGCGTCAGACTGTAGAGTTCTCACGTTTTGCTAACGTAGCGTTGCTGTGCTCAGCGTGGGTGCGCGTCAATGCTACATAGGAGTATATTGGTCCCTCTATGATGTGCTCGCGGTTGTTTTGCTAGCTCCACATATACCAAATTTGGTGCTACGTGACGTCAATGGATGACAAAATATATGACTGGTGCAAACATGGTAATCCTGACATGCGTGTCATGTAAGAACTTGACAACATACCATGCTCATTGCGTGCTCGCAGCCGTTTCGCTAGCTCCACATATACTAAATTTGGTATCACGTGACGTGAATAGATGACGAAGGTAAACGACGCATCCCAACATGATAATCATGACACGGAAGTCCTGTACGGCATCATTTACCTCCACCTCGTAACAATGTGCTGATTTTAAAGTGACATACCAACCTTTCTCATTCGTGCATCTATATCATCGATTCCCACTGTATGTGGGATCTGTCAATTTTTTTTTTATGTGACTTTGTCTGGACGTACGTGGACGTGTACTCTAACAGGAGTTTTACCTCCTAAATATTTCTCCCTGTGTGCCTCTGGTGCATGCATTGATCAAGTTTTCTGTGTTGCTGGTGTCTTGAGTGTCTTCCATTGGCACAGCTAGAAAGAAAGGAGGGCTGAGGCTTCTGACGCTATTGTATGTGACGTAACTGAGAACCATTACTATGCCACTAAAATTTCAGAATATGGTACATTTTTCTCAGTTACCAAGTTCAAAAAACTGTAGCAGGATGGCGCACTATAGCTCTCAGAGGGTTTAATGCAGGGAAGAATCTGCAAACAGGCTAAGATTATGCAAAACCTGGGCATGCACTCCATTATGTACAGCTCAGCCTTAACCTGTGTGTGTGTACACATATTAAGTGATCACACTCGCATTTGCAAAAGCTCTATAGTCAACTCAAAATTCTGGTTTATATTTTCTAAGATAAACATGCGCTGGTCCGTTTGCAAGGTTCTAAATATTTTTTGAAATTGATACTCAGCCGAATTTCAGTTTTCTTTAGCATTTTGATTCCAAGGCACAGGGACACAGCCATAAAAAGTGTGTTTAATGCATGAAAAGTAAGGACATGGTCAACCTCACAATCGAATTATTGACATTGATGCCGCCATTTATGTCATTTGGTAAACCTTCTATAATCAATACCTAAACCATTTAAAATGACAGAAGCAAGCTAGGAACATTTATTAGGTCACACTGCATTGAGTTCCCACTAAAATTTAGTGATTGACACATAAAAATGTTGACACATAAAAAATGCTGTAGGTAGAAATATGGGTGCCAGCTGAAGACATTATATGAAATGATTGTTTGTGCTCACACTTTGCCCTACTTGGCTACTTGGCCGCTAACTGATCAGCTTTTCATGGTCCTTAATTTGTGACATAAATCACACCTAAAGCTAAACTTGTCTTAGTGTAGCATTCCATGACAGGGCCCTTTGTCTGGATGTGGCTGTTGCTATAACTGGCTACAAGTGACATTCGAACACTTTGATTGGCTAAACGAAATCACAATAATGAAGAGGCAAACAAATTTAATTTCCTCAGAGTAACCTGGAATTTGATCACCAGAGAGAAAAATAAAGCAAAACAGTTCATCTCCACAGAGTAACCGAATTTCTGGGTCTTTCAATATGATTTCGTTTTCGCATTTTATGTTAGCACGAAAAAAAAAGAAGTGTTGTACCCACCTGAAAAGCATTGATAGAATCTGAAATTTTGAAGCCAAGGGTACGGCTGTCAGATACAACACGCGACTGTTCTTCCAATGCTGCACTCTCAATTAGTAAAGCCCGGAGCGTTACTGAAGAAGGAACCATTGTAACGTCATGCTTAAGGCAACTCTTCCTGTAAGAAAAAAATGAACCAGTACAGTATTTCTTTGCAGATTTGGTAAATCATATTAAGAGAGATGTCCTAGTTTTCTATTATGCAAAAGACAGGAGGGACAATGCTGTTTTTATTGATTATACGCTGGAATGATGGAACTGGTACACGAAAATGAAATATGCAGAAGAATGCAACAAAGCCTCCATGTGATAGTGAAATTTTGTTTGCACAGATGCAACAAAGCCAGATGCACATTCTCGAAACTTATCTTTAACCCTTTAATGCCTAATTTATGAAACTGCCAAAGAAAATAAAAATTGTTTCTTTTATTTTCCAGCTTTATAGAGCAACCTTTAAATGATTCTACAGTTAAAGTATCTAAAATGCACTTTTAATGTACACTTTCTTGTATGTCATGAAATCTACGCCACATGTCGTGTGCCACGACTTGAGCACGTACACACCAATTAAACAAAAGTTTTGAAGATTGAACTTGGGTCAGCCAGGTGAGAAAGAATGAAGAAGTGAGGGCTATTGTGCATGCTTTGTGCACTCCACCATCAGCTACAAAACAATTGGCTTGAGGATAAAGTAAATTACACGAGGTAGAGCTAGATTTTTGTGCTAAAAGCTAAGTTCCCCGTGAGTATTTTACAGTCGGCATTAAAAGCGACACCCATTTTGTGTCTAGCTTGCTCAATGTTTTTCGGTATGTCACGAACTTGTGACAATAGGCAGTTAAGAGTTCGGGCATTTTTTTTTTTCAAAAATGATTCAAAGCATCGATAAGTCAAGGCAATAAGTCGAGGCAGCATTCATAATGGCGATGAAAGAAATCTGCCCAGGAGCATGGTTCAGTATCACAGGGGCGGAATAAAAATCTTCTCGCACATCACCTATTTTAATAGTGTGTGTGAGTGTTTTGTTATGGAATGGGCAAGTCCAAAGCTAGCCAGACAATGCATTTATCTAACCCTTTCGCACCTTTTGCAGCATCAGTTAAATTATGAGATGCGTTTGGTGAAGCACAAGCTATATACTCAGTGTCTTGTCCAGAAGCACAAAATTCACTGAACATCAACAGGCAAATACTGATTGGTGATGAACTAACTGCTGGCTCGGCAAGCTGCTCGAATGAAGCATAACTTGTTAGCCAGTGATAGAATGCCTATCTTATAAACTAGTCAAACTAAATTTAAATAAATGAGGCAGCAAATGCTCAAGGTACCAAGGCTGCAAAGTAATTACAGCTGATGCTGTGGAAATGAGTCGTTTACCAGTAAAAAAAAGATGAAAAATATATCTGTATTCTAAAACGAGTGCTTTTCACTTACCTTAAAAGTGCGATGTCTTCTAAAACACCCTGTCGCAGAAGCCCAGATTGTTCAAAGACATTCACAATAAACACATCATACTGTTCCTGTTTCTCACTGCACAATTCGTCCAAGCTGTCGACCACATTAACAACAGCTTCCAACTTGTGAGCCTTCACAAAATGGTGAACAAAGTCTTTCGTGTCAGAGTTGTGCATACAAGTAAGCTTCCAATTCGGTCGACACTGTGCAAGAAGCAAACCTAGGATTGGAACGCATGAAATATCCAGTATTCTTTGCGGCGAGTGCTCTTCGCGTGCCTGAATCAGTTTTTCGGAAATCCGCGCCATTACATAAGCTTGCCCATTAATAGCGCGAATAATGGCAGGCTCTAAGCTCAGAAATTCTTTAGGAGGGGCATTGTTTGATGACTGCAAGACGCACTGCATAGTTATGTGGCCTTGGCAGGTTGCATTGAGCTCCACCACATCACCACACGACACCCGTGCACTTGGACCTGCAAAAGAAACACAGTACAAATGGAATGAATATAGCCTAGTGTATGACTTGAAAACAAAGACAGGCCTGCATGAAAGAAATCTATTTAAGGGCTTCTTTCTTTGTTACTGTCAAACATGAAAATAAGCCCTTAATTCCCTTTTTTCAATTGCTCACAGCAAGGGTCTCATTCTGGCAGACTTGATGTCTTCATGTAGATGCGAGGCCTTATTGGTGAGCTGCCAACTCGCTGAAAGGCTACATAGAACACAATGCCAGGAGCTCCATACTGCTACCATAGCTGGAAGCGGCGCCAACTAACACTCTCAGGTTTGCATGCACGGGAATACCTCATGAAGTGGACGATAGGACGACCGCCAACATATTTTAATAGGAGATATTCATAATGCTTGGGGTTCCAGCAACACTGGGCATGTCCGCCATTTTTTGTTGGGCACTGTCGCGGAATCGTCTGCTGGTGTCTCCATAAGGAGATGCCATGAACAGGATAAGCTGTAATCATTGGCGAAGCCTTTAGACCAAGAAAGTGTGGCCGTTTCTTTCAGCATCCAACACAAACGTTCAGCGAATCTTAGTGTGCTGCCACAAATCAATGAGAATTCAGTACTACAGCTCTGTGTGCTCATCATGCTTGGCGTGCTCATCGTGCTTGGCGTGCTCAGCGTACTTCAACCCATCAGATACGCTGGCATTGCTAGCAATCGCAGCGCTCATGTGTGCACTTGAGCGTTCGAGCTTCGCCTAGTCATAGCCACCAAGATTGAGCGCCAACAGGTTGCGCGTGAACTCAGAGGCCATATCTGAGTTTGCCTGGCATTAAGCCGCCGTCTGGGAACAGTGAAGATCTCGGAGTGTATGATATCTGCTATGACAGGTGCCACGACAATACCAGCGTATCTTATTTTATTCTTCGTACAGCGACAACCCACTAAGATGTGTGAACCAAAAAAAATTTGAGAACGATCACCGATAAACGTAAACTCGGGCAGTATGGTTGTGCCTACTGGGGTAAAGTTAAGCCACAGACACATAGACCGTAGCGTTGACCGAGCAGCGAGAGCACGACGCGCATCGCAACGACGAGCTGAAGCGATTCTGCTCGCCAGATGCCTCACAAACATTACACGATGTTGCAGTTTTACCAGTCACTGATAGTTAGATGTGTGTATACAACACAGCGAGGAAAATTCATTGTGTGCAATAAAAGAAACCTTGAGATAGACACGTCGCTCAGCTGACACCAACACGAACCATATAACACAGGTAGATGACACTTGCTGCCGCAGAAAATTCTATAATATAAACTGAGATACCATATTTACCCCCTTAATGAATGCAACTTTTTCTAAAAAAAGTCGGAGCAAAGTTGAGGGTGCGTTTATTATGCGGGGCAAACATTATGAAAACTATTTCGAGATGATCAGTAAATAAGATAATGTAAAAAAAAAACCAAAAACAAAGTTGGGTCACTTAGCCTTTGCAATTGACATAAGTGCAGATTGTTTAGAAACAGCCTCTTTGTTGTACTTCACTCATCTTCAATGATAAAAGGCACCATCTTCTGCAAGCTGTCCCTGCGCGACCGCACACTCCATAAAAGTGTTTTGCGACTTTCTTTTCTCCCAATTGTTTAACTGGAACAGTAATTTCTGATGTGATCTTGAGGGGCGCCCAGAATCGTGCGCAACGATGCACATTGTCAACTTCGTGGCAATCTCTCGCGATGACCGCGAGGCCGCTGTAGACATTGCAGCCAGCTACCACCGAAGCATCAAAACAAACCATCGATAACAAGATTAATGACAAAATACAACCGCCACATCACTGTCCACATGAGAAGTTACTGTAGAAAAAGTTGCCTATAGTCTGCGTTCCTTGAAGTACGCGCAAATAACAAGCATGAAGAGAAAACTGCAACGAAGGCGAGAATCGTGGGTGCTACCATGTTGCGGAAATCGTCACGATCTTTTTTGGGCAACAAGTGACTTTTCCTGGTTTTCCAGAAACCTGAGACACTAGGTGGACGTGTGATCCTTCCCCACATCCATGGCGATAGTAAATCCAGTCGTCGTTGCTCGAAAATTGCATGCATGCCATTGGGCCTTAAAGTTTCGTATTTATAGAAAGCGATCGTCAATTGGCATGGGCAGTTTCATGACCTTCGCTCGTTGTGTGCTTGTCAGCTGCGATGTCTCTAGACTCGCACGATTCGTGAACCCCACTATGGCACACAGATAAATAATTACGACAGGAGAAGTGCCGCGCACAGAAAGGAAAAACGTACGGTGAGCGGCAGCGAGCGAATAGGAGAGGGAGCGAGCCAAGGTAGCTGGGGGAGGGGGGGAGGGGTCGGCATAATAACAAAAAATGGAAGAGATTTGACGGGTCAACGGGCAAGGAGGCACCAGGTGTTGAGTTGCAGGACTGTGTAATACATTACACAGTTGATGCAGAGAGTTTAAATCAGTTTTCAATTTAATATTATGACATGTTTTACCAGCTTTGTGTTCATACGAAATCATCAAAACCATTTCAGTGGTAAGACAAAAGGGTATGTCAAGTTTGCAACAGTGCGACGGATTCAGAACTTTACCTAGAGCTAGTTTCCTATACCAGCAAGCAAGTATAGGAAGGCATCAACAACTTGAATATCATGAGTCCATTACGCTAATGAGTTTACCAGTGAATATGGCTTGTTCCCAGCAGCTGTTTGAGTCTGGTCCTGTGTCCAGCCACGTATCTCCTACTTTGAGCCTAAACCACAAGCAAACGGCGTCTACGATGCCAGACTGAGCGCAAATAACTTTCTCTCTCCATTCAATGCCTTTGATGAGGCTTTTAATCTCCTGTAAGAAAAGTAATCATAAAAATTAAAACAGTGTAAAAAGCGTATGCACTGAGCTGCAAGCCATATATACCCTAATGCTCTGACTATACAAATAAACATTGAAGCCAGTTGTGCACAAAGAATCGGCTCACAGGCAAGGGATTCAACATTGCTTGCTATCAACCTGCGATTGATGTTTTGAATTGTCAATTCTGGTATGTTGGATTCATTTCTTGTTTTTCGTGTCCCTAGCAGCTCCCAGTTGTTGGTCCAGCCACTGAACTTTCAGACAGAAATAGAATTTTCTCACTTATGCAACATAGTGATTTTGTAAGCTCTTTTCAAGAACCAATGTGCACGTGTTGTAAGAAAAGATGAGTGGCTGACGTATTTTGAAGAAATTCGTGCCACTCATGTTTATGCTTCAGCAACATCAGAGTTCTGTAATCAAACGAAACCTTGCAAGCCAAACGTCAAATTATGGTGTCAGCTTCGCAATCTGACTGTATTGGGCCGTAATAATTGCCCACACCAGCTATTTACTAGAGAGCTGTTGTTTAAGGTCAGAGAAGATTTATTCTCGAAAAACTATTTCCAAAAGGTATGCCGCGTGTATGACATGTGAATGTGGCCTTTTCAGTTGGTTACCAGCTGCTTCGGTTTCTGATCTCATGTTAACTTAGAGAAAGGACTGCGCCTGGTGTCTGTAGTTGATTATGGAAGAAGTGGGACGCGGCACGTAACAGGGACTGGAGGAGGGAACAACAGCACAAGCGCACATTGGGAGAAAGAACAACGAAAGTGCACACTCATAATTGAAAGTTTATTGAAAGTGCACACATATATAACTTACAAAAATTGTCACATGATACAAGTTCTTTTGCCTAAAAAACAAAACAAAAAACCACCGACATTCCGCAAAAAGTCATCAAAATATCAAGGTGCATGTGCCTGTACAGAGAAGATAAGCAAAAATGTACATAAGCGGATAAAAAAGATTAGTACAGCGATTTTACCCCATAAAAGTACTCTTTCTCTGAAATGGCAATTGAGGGGTGGCTAACACATCTTTTGTTGTATCTTTTAATGTGGAATGATTCTGTTATTTTCCGGGTGGTCTTATCCCTATGCCTTGATAGGACAGTCGCGTCAACAAAAAAATGGTGAACAGCCACACATAATGCAATGCTGTGCCAAGTGGGCTCTGTCCTCTGAAGTCACTGCTCTGTAATGCTCTTCTAAACGAATATTTAAACAACGGCCGGTTTGGCCCACAGCGGAATCAGGTACACAACTCCTATGACACATTGTACGAAAGGGGAGCTGTGTTTGACCTGGCATTTCTTCTTTTCTATGCACTTAGCTTTCGCTGCTATATTTCTCTCAATTTTTCCACATGCGTTACTAAGTTTATTCGGAGCAAAGAAAACCACTTTCTCATCGAAGCTGTGACGTCCCCGCAAACAAGCACTGAACCCCGGTCCTTTCAAGATGTTTTCGCTCGTTTATCAAACCCACGCATAAAAAAAAAGGAAAAGAAAACCTTCGGTGTAACGAATGGGCATTCCGGAGTGAAGTACCAGACAGATTATTTCTACTATTCTCACGGGCTCCCCCACGCAAACACGAGGACCGGGCGGCGCCTTGTCATCTACAGACCGTGTGACAGTGTACGGTGGAGATAATCCGCACGCACCCTTCAGATTTGTGGCATGGGGGAGCAGCAGAGCACCTTTTGTTGGTTCGGGGAATGCGACGCTGCCGCAGCACCTGTGCCGGGTCCAGTATGACTTTCCGTCAGCCTCCGTGGCTCCAGGGCTCATTACTGCGTTCTGCGCGGATGGCCGCCCGCGGCGGTGAATGACGAAGAAGCGGCGGCTACGGAGAATTTCGCGGGAGACACCGAGCTGCGTGGAAACGTTGAGACTTGGTCTGGACATCGGCTCACCGCTCACCAAGTACCGGAAGCATCGGGACCATTGTTCGCCCGTAATTAAAGTGTCTTGGGACAGCTCGCCCATCTCTCTCTCTGAGGCTTGAGTTTGTACATTGTTACTTGCTCGGCTTTGTTTGGGAGAGGGTTTTCTACTGGTGTAGGCCGCGGGGGCAGCCGCCGAAGATGATACACTCTGACTGAGAAGAAAATATATGCCGCGTGGATAGCGGCGATTGGTTTGGTGCCCCGGGAGGGCAGAGTCAGAACCCGAGAAAAGCGGCCACGTGTCAAGGAAGGGGAAAGACGAGGAGAGTCTTTCCCAGGGGAGAAAAAGGGGTATACGGCGACGATACGGAGGTCAGAAAGATACAATGCGAAGAGAGACGGAGAAATGCGATGCGATGAGCTCGAGATGGTAGGGAGACGAGATGGAAAAGGAAGATAACGGTGCGAAGAGATAGCGATGAGAGGCGATGAGATGATAACTGGGGCAAGGACGGTACGATGAGAAATGAAAGTTAGGGATAGGAGTCGAGTGAATGGAACGTTACGAGAGAAGACTAAGATGGAAATCACTATGAGGCACGACGAAGGCGACAATGACGAAGACGATGAAGAGGCTGACGAATTGTACAATGACCCCAGGAAGAAGCCCTGAGCCCCGACTCGAACAGCCAGCTCCGAGGCCCCCTCAACATGGACCTTTCATGAGACGGACTTTATGCACCTTATTTAGATTAGCTTTGCGGGAAAGGGAGGTGGCGTGTTGAGACATTGCGTGTTTTGGTAACTGATAACTTCATCGTGTTTGTGTCGTCATGAGTTTACTTTGTATCGTCGCATCATTGTATTGTCAAAGTTATTTCCCTTATGTATCCTGCGTCGCACGTCGCGAGTGTGTAAATCATGTGTTATAATTTTTTGTAGTGGTTGATGTACGCGGTTATACGATGTTTGCAGTTAGTATTAAATTTAATGAATTAGTAAACAGGAAGAGGTCCTAGCGTCTCTTACTTCCCGGCCCCAGCACGAATCCCTGTATGTGGGAAGTGTTGAGACACATAACCAAGAGGGAACCGGATAGACAAGGGGTTGAGTGGTCTTCCTTCTCTTTTGGTAATCGGTGGCGTAGCGGGGGACGTCTCAAAGCGATTAGCCACGTTCTTCAACCCATGGGATATTTTATTTATGTAAGGGATGACAACAGATTTATATGTGTGCAATGTTTCGTTCCCTGCTTCTTGTGCCCTCCCCCCCCCAACCTGATTTTACGCTCTTTAATAACTTATGGGCTACCTTGCGCATGACTGTCTGTGGGAAACCAGCACGTGTTAACATTTGTGGTTGATTGATGGAACTTCCGGGCAGTTTGTCTGGACATGATTCGGTTATCGCGGCTCGTAGGCAAGATGCTGCCATTCTAATTTTCACAATCCAGTTCGTGCTATGTACCGCGCCCCACTTTTTTCATAATAAACCGCTACCAACTAGTCCAAATGGCTGTTTTGCTATAATACCTCTGTAGTTGCTTCCATGGCATCGCCATAACATGCACATGAGTACACACCTGCGCCGCGAAAAACTACCTTGCGACCAAAGCTAATTTGAGTGGCAAGGATGCACTAGACCACAGCTCTTGAGACACTAGTTTCGAGCCCAAAGGCGACAGTACCTCAGCTTCAGGACCTGATGACTACGATGTTTTGTACGAACCTGCAATATCTGCAGCCATTTAGGGGTTGATTTTGATTACAGAATCAAGTCTCCTCAAATGCACGTGGCTAGCTGCCAACCTTTGTGCGCAATCTCAGGGCTATTGTGATCTATACAATGTCCACACATCGCTCGGGTGCAGTGTGTTGCCGGTGGCTGAGAAGCTTCTCTCACAGACACCGCATTAGAACTTGGAGTGTAACGGGAATTTGCAATGGTGCCTGTTAAGGGACTCTTTACAAATGTTTTCTGCTTACCACCAACGTACCTCATGATTGTTGAAATCCACTGAGACCAGACGAAAGGGTTCAGACAGCCTCTGGAAGCCATGCTTTACCTGGCTGAGCTTCTCAGAGTCGTATGGCTGTTCGTCATTGCACATAGCCTTGATTTCAACATTTTCCAGCTTCAAAACACCCTCCAGCACCTCCATGCTAACCCTGGAAAAAAATAAGATTAAAATTTGTTGCTCTGTAACACTGCATCTGCTTTTATGTACTGTAGAGTCAATGGTGACACCATCAGTCCACAGATGCCAGCAGAATATATATAACACAAGTTTTTGAACTCACTGAGAAATTGCCTGTAGTTCACAGAATGTCACCCATATCTTGCATTCTGAAGAATATGCTGTTCCATAACCCATTTGAGACACAGCAGATGAACCTGCCAAGTCACTAGTAGATGCTTTTACGATAAATACCTAAGCACAACACTGAAGAACACCATTTTGTACATTCCAGGAAAACAAACTATCCAACTTGTGGGGTCTCAGCGAGGCGAACGAGCGCATCGCCACGCCACGCTCTTGGAGTGAACGGACACAGCAGACGCTGTCGGTACAAAGCACACAACATATATACATTTATTAACTAATTTAGACGACGATATCATCCGCCGAATGTTACATCAATTTTAATTAACACGCTACCATACAAACAACATAACGCAGTGACACACTAAACACACAAAAACATGATAAACACACACTAACACACCCAACACATACCCAAGGCGGCCTCGCCAATGCCTGACTTTCCACGTGGGACCCCGGCGCGAAGCCCGCGGTGCCGAGCACAGGGGACCCACGCCACAGACAACCGTTCGCGGCAGTCGCCACGCGCAGGAGAGGCTCGCTCAACTCTCGCCCACCACCAAGGCCTGCCTTCCGCCAGGGGCCACCGCCGGCGCTACCACTCCAACAACAGTGGTACTCAAAGCGAACACAACGCCATCTATCGCCCGGCGGTGGTCACCACCGAAACAAAGCCTTGGGGCGAGACGCCTGCGCCACGCGGCGCAGACAACTTTACAAGGGGGGGGGACCCCCACAAACTTTGGGTTCTAACATCGTCAACCATGTTGACATGGTTCAATACTGATAATCGAGTGGCTTGGACATCCCAAAGCCATCGTTGAAGGCCCTTAGAGTCAAGCTCACTCGTATAGCATATAAAACTTTAAGGGCATAGCAAAACATTTCTATAAACACCTAGAACACAATATAATGAACGTCAATGTCATAAAATTTACCATACAATGAAGTAATGAACATTTTGTGACCTCACCAATGTACAATACTTCTGTTGTGTTGTATTGGCAGGGAGTGCGGTGTAACCCCACGGCATGACAACGTAGAGGTCGAGCAACGAAGGGGCGTGTAGAGAGACGACAAGTAGACTGAGCTTAGGTGAGACTGGCGAGAGAGTGTTCTCCCACGTTTATTACGCACATTTTTAAAGAGGGGGGAAAGGGTTGATAGGCTGGAGTGACACATGACACATCACTTGCGTGGCCATGCTAAGTTGACTACAAAAAACAGGCTGATGATGATGGATGATGAATTGTGGTTCTGCCCTTTGTAACGGATAGGCAGCTCTCAAGTGCCTTAACCAGACAAAGAAAGAAAAGAAGGGAGACTTAGAGAAAAGAGAGAGAGAGAAAAAAACAAAATGTGTCACGCACACAAAACAAGTTATCACGTTTACAACAGCCAGCCAGTGTCCCTTTGCAGATCGGCTACATTGTCTAAACGTCTAAACGTCTAAACGTTCTGCGCCACCACTGCACCAATCTCTGTTTTGTCACGTGAACCGCTCTGGCCACCGCTGTGCTCTTCTCCATATCTCCTCGGAATCCCAGTGCCAGCGGGAAGGTGGTGCCCTCTAGGTGACCCGGGCACAATTCAGCACAGCGGAGGACAATGTGTTCTGTGGTCTCCTCTCCAGTGCCGTATATTCGGCATATGGCCCGGGCCACGTCCACAGATGTGTTGAACCTGCGACAGTATGCCAACGTACGCAGCACATCTGCACGTGCCTCAAAAAGGAGTGCGCTGCCACCGCTATTATCATGAAGGGGCTCCATGCCAATGTTGGCCTTGTGAGTGCAGTATGTGAGCAGTGTGGATTTATCCTCCATGGCAAGCCGCCACTGCTGTGTCTCCTCCTCACACACTTGGGTCTTCACTGCATGGGCCCACTTGTACATCTTGTCCTCAATCACAGGGTTTGCGGAGAAGCCAAACTTTCTTTTCAGGCTGCCCAGGCGCCTGCACCACTGCGCTTGGGTGCCGGTTAGACTCGCATATCAGAACAGTCGCCTGGGCCACCGTTCGTCGTGCATGAGTCGCAGGCGCCTTCGTAAATAGCCTTACTTCTTGCCTCGCGCGCCTCAAATGAGGACCATCCCAGGTCCTCCTGAATGGCCTCTATGGCGACACGCCCGTGGCATCCAAGGGCCATACGGCCCACCTCCCGCTGGCCACGTTCCAGCCATTGCCTGGTTGTCACAGTAAGGCACAGTATGGCATTGGCAAATGTGAGGCCTGGGACATGAACAGCCTTTCACAAGTCTCGGTTGAGGAGGAAACGGTTGCATCCTTATAGGCTTTTTCGGCACAGCACGTTTGCTGCTGCTCTCTGCGAAGTCTTGCGCAGAATTATTTCATGTGCCCCCAAGTCACCGCAGGTGCTCAATACTACCCCGAGGTACCGATATTCAGTGGCCCACTGTATCTGATCTCCTCCTGGCAGGTATATGTCGGCATTAAGGTAGGAGCCTGACAACTGTAATGCAGCAGACTTCTTTGCATTGAAGGCCAGGTCCAGGTGGTACAGATGTGTCGCAGTGAGGGTGACCAGTCGTTGCAGGTTCGTTGGGTTTTCAGCTAACAGGACCAGGTCGTCAGCATACACTAAACCCGGCAGCTTCCAGGTCACGGGCATTCCATCGTACTGGTGGGTGAATGAGAAGTCGATACCGGATTCTAGGAGCATATGTTGCAGTCCAGAAACATAAATCATGTAGAGCAGGGGTGAGAGGGGGCAGCCCTACTTAAGTCCCCATGTTACCATTACTGGTCGGGCCGTCAAAGCATGCTACAACTGAATTATCTTTGTACAATCGACGCATTAGGCCGACCCACAACTCTGACATTCCACCATTTGCTGGAATAGGGATTGATGTGGGACACTGTCATATGCCTTAGCTACATCAAGAAAGCAATCATACAGGTTCCTGGACTCCTTGCAAGCCATTGCTATGGTTTTTATCAGCACGAAGAGGTCGTCTTCCAGGCGTCGGTCAGCTCGGAACCCGTTCTGAAAGTGTGTCAGCACGTCGTTGTTTTCTGCCCACCCACTCATCCAGGCCTTCAATATCTGATGATGATGATGATGGTAGATTTTAGTGGCACAAGGGCAACTCAGGCCAAAGAGCGCCAAACACACGGTTTTTGGTCGATTTGATTATAAAAAGTCTACTCAGGGTGGCAAGAGTAAAAGAGTAGTGTATAGAACTTAAACTTAGGTGTAGTGACTATGTGTGATGGGTTTAAAACGGGCTACGCTTATGGGTTTTACAAAGTCATGCCGTGTCGTCAACAGTCCTTGTCAAGACAAGGAGTGCATGCTGCATGACATTTGATAAAAAAAAGTCTCAGCGGTTCCCTCAGGATTGAGAGGAGGCTGAGATTAGTGAGGATATGTTATGGAGTGTAGGAAGCCTACACTAGCTAAAAACTTTAAGACTACTTTTGGGGGAAACAAGAGATCGTCTCCAAGAAAAAATTGTGGATGAGGCGGAATGTGACATTTGTACAGCTTTGGAAAGTGACACATTCTTTCTGGTTCGAGGTACGGACAGGTAATTAGAGCGTGAACGACAGACAGCTCATCACCACACTTTGCACAATGTGGTGCTGGAGAGTTGTTTAAAAGGTGCGAGTGTGTTGCATGTGTATGACCGATCCTGAGTCTGCACAGTGCAACCTCTTGGTGCCTGTTACGTTTTTCAGTCGGATATCTTCCTATTCTTGGCTTTACTAAGTGCAGTTTGTTTGCATTTGCTGTGTTCCATTCTTCTTGCCATTGTCTACGCATTCGGGATGTGATGAGTGGCTTCAGGTCCTCATACGGGATGGTGTCTACGTCAACTGATGGGCGGAGTGCTGCTGACTTCACAAGTTTGTCCGCTATCTCATTGCCAGCAATGTTGCAGTGTCCCGGAATCCAGCATAGCGTGATTTTGAGCTTCGATTTGCGGGCTGACATGATGCATTTTCGAAGTGTATTAGTAACTGGGTTTTTGAGTATCTTAGTGGAGGACAGCACAGTCACAGCACTGAGAGAATCTGTGTATATGATTGAGGCTGGCTCTTTCTCCTTTAAAATGTGCGTTACAGCTAAAAGTATGCCATAGCATTCTGCAGTAAATATACTGGTATGTTCGTTCATTGTTCTAGATTCAGAGGAAGCGGGACCGTGTGCCGCACATGCGACTGCGGAGGACTTGGAGGCATCAGTATAATATTCAGCACACCTGTATTTGGCCTGCAAGTACTTGAGGTGTTGATCGATCGCGACTGGGTGGCCATTTTTTCCTACCTCTAGGAATGACAAGTCACAATCGATAGCCTGCATTTCCCATGGCACAACAGTGTCCTTGTGAGAGGTTAGTTGAAGACTGGAGACCGGTATGTGCATATTTCCAAGGTGTGAGGCCACTCTGAGGGGATACGGTGGCGTAGCTGATGGTCGCCTCAAAAACAGGAGGGCGTTCGATGTATCCTGCAATAGCACACGAGCTGGGTGGTCGATATGGGAAAGCACCTTGGTGGCATACGCGACACTTGTAAACTGACGTCGCCGTTCTAGTGACCACCGGTCTGTCTCAACATACAGGCTGGCTGTTGGGCTGGTCCGGAAAGCACCGCTGGCCAGCCGAAGCCCAAGGTGGTGCACTGGGTCAAGCATCTTCAATGCAGATCTTGAAGCTGACTCGTAAACCACCGAGCCGTAATCAATACGTGATAGCACTACACTGTTGAGAAGGTTCAGTAGACAGTCACGGTCTGTGCCCCATGACTGATGCGATAGAATCTTGAGCAGGTTTAAGGCTTTCAAGCATTTAAGTCGTAGCTGTTTGATATGTGCAACAAAGCTGAGCTTTTCATCAACCACAACACCTAAAAAATTTGTGATCTTTTTTGGTAGTTATGGTTTGTCTGTTAATTGAAATGTTGGGGGGTGGCCTTATGCCACGTAGTTTTGAGAAGAGTACGCAAACAGTCTTGTCACAGTTAAACTTAAACCCATTTTTGTCTGCCCAGCTTGACAGCTTGTTTACTGCCAACTGAATCTGACGTTCACATGTGGCTAGGTTGCATGATTTGAAGCTGATCTGAATGTCATCCACATATACAGAGTAGGAGATTGTTTTAGGCAATATGGTGCTTATGGAGTTCATTTTTACGATGAATAGTGTGCAGCTAAGAACACCACCCTGGGGGACGCCATTTTCTTGCGTAAACCACTTCGATAAGGCATTACCAACACGAACCACAAATGTACCGTCAGAAAGGTAGCTTTCAATAGTATTCAGCATATTTCCTGACACTCCAAAAGATTGCAGGTCACGGAGAATGCCATAACGCCATGTCGTGTCGTAAGCTTTCTCTAAGTCAAAAAATACAGATAGGCAGTGCTGTTTATGAATGAAGGCATCCCTGACATAGGATTCAAATGCTACCAGTTGGTCAGTTGTTGACCGGCCAGACCTGAATCCAGCTTGATGACAATCAAGGAGGCCATTGTATTCAAGGTAATACATAAGGCGGTGATTCACCAGTTTTTCGAACACCTTGCCCAAACAGCTGGTCAGTGCTATAGGCCTGTAACTAGCAGCAAGTGTGGCTTCTTTTTCTTGTTTAAGGATAGGTATGATAACTGCCTTTTTCCAGGTCATGGGCAGACGCCCACAGGACCATACATTGTTGAAAAGAATGAGGATGACGTCAAGCGTTTCTTCGTGTAGGTGTTTCAGCATGCCGTAAGTAATCCTGTCCAAGCCTGCTGCTGAGCTGCCGCACTGTGCCAGTGCTGCCTTTAGTTCACCTATATTAAAGGGGGCATTGTACCCTCCTACCGATGGCCTGTCATCACGAATAGGTTTACGTTCCTCGGCAAGTTTGTATCGCCTAAAGGAGTCTGTATAATGTGCTGAGCTGAAAATATACTCGAAGTGTTGGCCTAAGGCATCTGCCTGGTGTTCAAGTGTATCACCAGCAGTACTAACAAGGGGCATCGAATGAGTGCTGTGCCCTTGGAGTGCTCTTACTCTGTTATACACCTTATGTGTGTCAGTGTAAGAGTTTACGGATGAGAGGAAGGATTGCCAGCTCTGTCGTTTAGACTCTCGTCGGACACGTCTACCATTTGCTTTTGCACGCTTAAAATTCACCAAGTTTTCGATGTAGGATACCTGCGGAATTTCGGCCATGCTTTGTTTTGATTGTCACGAGCATTTTTGCACTTGGAGTTCCACCAAGGTCGTCTTTTGTTCCGTGTATTGTTAGATGTATGTGGGATGGATTGCTCTGCGGCCTGTATAATGTGCAGTGTGACCAACGCTTCAGATTCATCGATGCCTAGGGTTTCAATTGATGAGCGCGATAGTTTTGAGAGTTTTCGGAATTTCGTCCAGTTCACACCCTGTTCTCGAAACATGGTTACATTCGCAGTCATTGTACTCGTATTTCCTTTGTATTTTAGACAAACAGGAAAATGATCACTTCCATAGAGGTTATGAATTACAGCCCACTCAGTGGTTGCCAAGAGTGAAGGAGATCCGATAGCAAGATCTATTGCTGTGTATGAGTTGTGCGCTGCGTTAAAGTATGTTGGCTCTTTTTTATTAAATATACAGGAGCCGGAGGACAACAGAAAGTTTTCAATTAGGGACCCTCGAGAATCCGTCCTTCTACATCCCCATAAAGGGTGGTGCAAGTTAAAATCTACGACCAACAGAAATGAATGCGGAAGCTGGTCGATGAGCGTTTCAAATTCTTTAGTAGAGAGTTGGTAGTCTGGAGGGATGTATAGTGAACACACGGTTGTTACTCGTCCAAAAATTAGGGTTCGTATTGCCACTGCTTCTAAGTCAGTAACCAGAGTGAGGCTTTGAGACGGAACTGCTTTCTGCACCACGATAGCAACACCACCAGATGAATGGGCAGTGCCCTTTCTGTCCTTTCGGTATACCACATATCTTTTCAAAAGGCTAGTGTGTGTAGGTTTTAGGTGTGTTTCCTGTAAGCAAAGTATGTTTGGTTGGTGTTGTGCAAATATTTCATAGATGTCGTCTAAGTTCTAAAGTAAGCCTCGGCAATTCCATTGGATAATATTTTCGGCAGCCATTTTTATGAATGAGGAAAAGAGTGTGACTTATTCACACTTCGCTGCCTTTATTAGTAAACTTCACTGGCGGGTGTCTTTTCCCTCTGAGGCGATCTATGGAGCCCCGCCTCACTTTGGGGGATTCCGTCAGCATCTTAGACGCTGAGGATCCTGGTGTCACTTCCATTGCCTCCGGTGGACCCTCAGAAGCTAATGGAGGTTTGTCAAAAGAGACAGGTGTCTCAGTTGTCTGTGTGGTCCCTGGGGTCTGATGAAGTTCGACCTCCGGGACGTGAAAGGTTGGTGCAGCCTGTGGCTGCTTGGTGGGGGGCAGAGATGTGCACGCATCAGCAAAGCTGTATTGCGTGCCCACCGTCACTAGACGCCGCCCGGCCCCCCGGCGCGCTGCGTCAGCGTACGTTCTTCCGGAGAAGAGCGACACCTTCTTCCGGGCTTCAGAGAATGTGATGTTTTCCATTACTTTAATCTGGATGATTTCCTTTTCCCTTTTGAAAATTTTGCATGTCCGCGAGTACCCTGCGTGCGGCCCGTGACAGTTAGGGCACTCTGTTAGCGTGGAAGTACAGCTCTCTGTTAGGTGCTCATGATCACCACATTTTGCACATGTTTTTTTTCCGCGACAGGTATTTGACCCATGTCCATATTTCTGGCATTTGTAGCACCTTCTAGGGTTGGGTATGTAGGGGCGGACCTTGCAGTGAAGGAACGCAGCTTTCACATATTCTGGCAGAGTGGAGCGGTTGAATGTTAGTACTATATGAGGCGTCACCACTTCTTCATTGTTTCGCCTGATGGTTATCCGACGGATGGCGACTACGCCTTGCTCTCGAAAAGCTTCAAGGAGGTCAGCTTTAGTTTCTTGCATCAGATCACGCTGTGAAATGACGCCTTGAACAGTGTTAAGGCTGCGATGGGGGGTGATAGACACGTCCAGGTGGGTGAACTGCTTCTGTTTAAGGAGAGTGTTTGCATGCTGTTTCTGGCTTACTTCAACAAGAAGATCACCGGATGACAGTTTCTTTGCCTCATACTTTTTGCCTACTAAGTTAGCAAGGGTTTTAGCTATCAGGAAAACCGACAGTCCTGCAACTGAGACGTTATCTGCCAGAGAGTGTATGACTAAAAAGCGTGGGAAGTGGTCACAATCGCTTCCGGTTCGTTTGGAGTTTCATCGGTGCGGTTCCTTTTCAGGGACCGATCATTGAGGGGGGGAAAGATTTTGCCATGTGGTGCATTTCATGTTCAGCGGCGATGGTGACCACCCACCACCGTGCCCAACAGGGGGACGCTACAAGGTAGAACACTTGAAGGCGCCAGTCATACATCGCTGCTATAACCAGATAAAACTACCCAAGGTTGGGTAACTACACAAGGTTAACCCTTGCCGCCAGGAAATTTGGAAGTAAACAGAAGAGAGAGAAGACAGGACAGATAGATAGTGAGAAATAAAGACGAAGATGTAGGCAGAGAGAGATAGGAAAAGGCGACTGCTGATTTCCCCTGGGTGGGTCAGCCCAGGGGTGCCGTCTACGTGAAGCCGGGGCCAAAGGGGTGTGTTGCCTCTGCCGGGGGGCCTTAAAGGTCCAATCACCCAGCATTGGCTCAACCCCCAGGATCCCCTTTTCCCCGGACACGGCAAAGCCACGCACGGCTAGGCGTGGAAAGGAGCCGAAACCCCCCCGTTAGCTCGGGTCCGTGGTGTCGCTACACACCAAATGCCTGCTTTCACAGGCGCCCCTGCGGGGGCCTTCAATATCTGTGCAAAGACACAGTATAGGACGCTTGTTACAGTCAAAGGCCTGTGATCTTGTAGAAGCCCAGCGTCTGCATCATTCTTTCTCACCAGGCACACCCTTCCTGTTCGCCAAGCTGTAGGGACTGTGTTACCGGGCACAGTCTCGTGCCCGGGATCTCGGGCAACATTTTGCCCGGGATCTCGGGCAACATACCCCAGGTGTTTTACAACACTGGTGGGTATGCCATTGAGTCCTTTCGCCGTGTGTGCATAGATGCGTGCCATTTCCCTGTCCACTGCTCTTCATGTCCTTTGCCATTTCATGATCTCATCTTCGGGGCCGTAGATTTCTGCTTCATTCTCCTTTGCAGACATGCATGCTGACTGCGCGGGTTGGTACAGACGATGCATGTGTTCTGTAAGATGTTCCGAAAGATCATACACAGTCAAATCCGTCCCCTCGTTTCGAATCTGCGGCATGGCTGCCCTCCTGTCAAGCGATGACCCATATGTCCAAAACCGCCGGGAACCATCTCGCCTCTCTTCAGTTAAGCTCTCAGCTGCTTGCCATTGTGCTCGGCAATCTTGCGTTGTACTATTGCTTGCATAGCTCTTTTGCACTCCAGGTACCTCTGCCATAGCTCTGCACATTCGTGTGGAGGGAGTGTCCTTACCGCTTTTCTGTGTAGGTGATTCGCCTCCCGTCAAGCACTTAGTGCCACTTTGACCTCCTTGTCCCACCATGGTTTCCGACGCGCCCCTCCACGGGACTTAACCCATACTTTATGTGCTTCCATTATCTGTTGCAGAGCTTCTACATATTGGTCATAGGAAGGTGACTCCAGATTCATGAGCCTGCCTCCAAACTCTTGGGTGATGTCTTCGTATGTCTCTTCCGGTAGGTAGCGTGCGGCCGACTCACGACAGTCTGCCCATTTTTGGTGCCAGGAGGAAGTCGAGAAGGTCAATTTAATTCGGTTATGACCACTTCCCACACTGAACTTTTCCATCCTTGTCTATTGTGATTTATGTAGCGTGGCGGGCCCCGCCACGGTGGTCTAGTGGCTAAGGTACTCGGCTGCTGACCCGCAGGTCGCGGGATAAAATCCCGGCTGTGGCGGCTGGATTTCCGATGGAGACGGAAATGTTGTAGGCCAGTGTACTCGGATTTGGATGCACGTTAAAGAACCCCAGGTGGTCGAAATTTCCGGAGCCCTCCACTGCAGCGTCTTTCATAATCATATGGTGGTTTTGGGACGATAAGCCCCACAAATCAATCGATTTAGCATGGCGAGACAGCTCGTGGCATCGTGCTCGCGGCATCGTAGCTGGTGGCATTGTGGAGGCCTAGCTCCATCTAGTGGCATTAACAAGAAACGTAAACACACTGGTGTCTTAACAGGACATCAGAGGTCTGTCACTGTTCCCGTTAATTGGGGAGGCAATCGGCTGGCTAATTCCAAGGGCTGAAGCATTGGCACCCCGAACGGCACCACGAAAGCACGGACAATTTAGAAGTGGTGCTGTTTGGCGTGCCAGCGAACGCCGGCTGTGGTCCAAAGAACGAGTCAGAGACGAGAGTTGATAAAGAAAAGAGAAATATATCTTCAAACATGGCAGATCAAACAATACACAAATATGCACTCTCTGCAATAGTCCAATACAATATGTCACCGCACAAATCACGGGCTACACAGTACAATCAAATAGACTCAAAGCAACGGACAAAAACAACAATACGCACTACAATGCAATCACATGCATCAAGCAACCAAGACACTTGAAGACTAACTAGCTCGTAAACTTAAAAAGGAAGAAGGTTTGGGAGCATTGGTTATTCATGGTTCTTCATAAAACAGAGCACACAAAACACATGACAGAAACAGAGCGCTTGTCCTGATCTCTTTCTGTCCCGTGTGTTTTGCACTCTGTTTTATGAAGAACTATCGTAAACTTATTCAAAGTTCTAGGAACAAAGTTTGAATGATACTCTTCGAAGAATCATTCACTCAAAGTCCAGCTCTGTTGTTGATCCACTACCCCTAAAATTTCTCTTCCGGGAAACCTCGCGTCTTCAAATGTCCGCTCGCCAAGCATCAAACGTCTTCGCCGGAAACATGTCGACTTCTCATGCATTGTGATTGCAGGACGCGTCCTCGCTTGCTGGTGGTAGACACGCACTCTTTTTCTGCTTGAAGCACAAGCCTTCACCCCTCAAGTGGAAACCCTATTCATCACCTGCTTTGTCACTGACGACAAAAGCCTTTGCCCAATGGTAGGACAACTCTACGCATACTGGCGCAAATTTCTTTCATCTCCTGCTTTGCCACTGAGGACAAAAGCCTTTGCCAACACGACAGAAAGACCCTACGCAAAATTGCGCAAAACTTCCTCTTCATCTCCTGATCACCCTTTCCGCTGCTTGCTTAAATACATTCGTGCTAGGTTCCAGACGTTTCTGATCGCCTCATCGGCGCGATGCACAGCCAAGGCTGGGAAAAGGGCAAGATGTTTCAAGAACCGTCCGCAACAGGTGACGCAATAAGGAAGTGACTCACGCTTTCCTTCTTGATGATTCTGGATGTCACCCGGCGAGACGTTTTTAGCAATACTCTCTGATGTCAGAGCTATGGAAAGGGTGGGACCTCTCTCTCGTAATATGAAGGAGCTATGCATCACCATGCCCCTTTCCTTTTAGATTTCTACAGCGATCTTTCGTTGACCGATACGAAGAGATTGGTCGGCGTAGCGACACTTTCGAGGGGGAGAAGCGGTGCGTCTGAGGAGTCCGTTTCTTCTTTTCGCTGGCTTTGTCCCGGCAATGTGGCGCCTGGTATCGTCCCCGTTGCCAAAGTTCGAAGGTGCGCACTTTCTTGAGCGCTCGTTTGTGACAAGGTCACACGATACAAGAAGTTCTATCCTCAATGTGCACGACAAAATGTGTGTATTCCCTATTCCAATGCAGCTAAGTTTCACTGCTGGCACAAAGGAAGACTGAAGAAATAAATTCTAAATTCTGAAGTTGGCTGATGTCAAATAATTCAGTTAATGCAGTGGTGACAGAAAATTTGTGAGCCTCTTGTTTTCTAATCGGTAATAGCAGCAAAGAAACTCGATTGCCTTTTCGTGAGACGAATGTTTATTATCTGATCTTATGTTGCAACCAAAAGCACTTTCGATTTCAAAGAGCACTCAGAGACCCCGTGACATAGTCTGCATACTCGTTAACAAAATACCATGAGTTGAACATGAGAGGCAGCAACGTCACTGGCCAGCTTCTGCTAGGGTGTCAGCGCCACCGTTTCGTTTGCTGTGTTCAGCATTGCAAGTGCCTGTTTCCTCAATCGTCAAATTATGTTGCTTATCTTGTGCAGTAATGGACAAAGGAGCTAGGAGGAGTGCAAGATCAATTAGAAAAGCTCGATTCACTATGTGAACATCGCCAGTGGCAGCAATTTTGTTTTGGTTATCGTCTTCTAACTGAAACGACATGTCCCATGAGGCTTGGAGCAGCCGCAGCATTAGGTGTACTGAAACATTTTCACTCCGATCATTTTTAAAGCAGCAGGTTGAGAAGTTGCCAAAGAAGCTGTGAAACTGCACCACTGGGGCCCTGTAACTGCGTTTATGTCTAACATGTAAGCGACGTGATGTATATTTTAATGACTCTTATTAGGTCGCGCAATGCGGCATTCTCAAGGCATACTGACCTCACATGTGCACGTCACAGCGATGAAAAAATTATCTGCATCTACTATGCAATACGATCCCAGCAGTATATAGCTTTAGTTTGTCTGTACATGTCCCAATGTTTGCAGGAACCCGATCACCGGAGGGTTAATGGCTGCAGCAGTAGCAGCAGCCACAGAACCTGTAATGACATTTTGTGACGTTTTGTCCAAGTATAATTTTCTTTTTGTTTTCTCTACCCCATCACAATTCTTGTCGAAAAAGAAACAATGAGAGTACCGTGACTTGCTAATTATTTCACTGCCAATGCTTTATACAGCGGGTGAGTTGCTGCACTGTTATATTTGCAGGTCTCTGGTTAGACTCTGCATTGTAAGGTGTCGCTATCAGTGTTGTCTGTCTCATACACACTCCTGCTAGCATGGCCAAAACTCGTGACGTACGCTGTTTACAAAAGGCTCCACTCGATAACCTCATCATTCATGCTTCTATTTCCAATACAGCACTTTATGAGCTTGAAATCTGAACTGTAATACATTTTAGGGTGTATTTGTAGCTAATATTGAACTGATGGCACCTTTATTTTTGCATTAGTGTGATGTAGCAGTCAGATTGCGCCCGAATTTTTGTGTCACCTACTCTTAACATGGTTTCTGCAAACATATTTTTTAATCACACAGTCTATGACAGATAGCAGCCACCGCAATGAAGCTGCACATTTTCCAGCAATGTTAAGCGGTTAAGGGGGAACCTGCTCCTCACTTCTGCAGTGGGGGAGACTAAGGACATGCATACCACCCAAGCACCCAGTGCAATATTCTATGTGCATTCTGCAATCAAGTACGTTCAGTATTTTCACTCTGCTTATGTCCAGTGCCAACACAGATCTGGTGTTTTTCTTGATGTGTTTCAATCAACAAGCATAAGTAGCTATAAAGGTGATAGTACTAAACACAATAAACTCCACACATATTAGAAGCAATTGTCATTGTTGAGGAAATGAATTTGCTGACAGGACTAATATCTCGCTGAGCAACTTCAATTGGTCAAAAAAAAGACGTCGCCATTTGTTTTGGCATGGACCGATCTGGGGGCACGCACCTAATCCTTCTTTATGCATTTTTCAGGCATGAAACAACAAAAATTATGTGATGACAGTGATACAAGAACACAACTTGTGACAACCTGAAAAGTTGACAAGATATTGATCGCCTGATAAAGACAGTGTTATGATGGCGTGACAACACTGGAATTATAACAACTAGATATAGCTGAAATTCTGGTAACAGTATGACAATGCTGGAATGATGACGATAAAATGACCATGATGGTATGTTGACTGCATGACGATGGCTCAATGGCGATGGCACAGTGATGACAACAAAGTGGTGATGACACTAAGATAACATTGGAATGGTAATGATAGGATGGCATAGTCGGAAAGACTGTGAAAAGGCACGCAAAGCAACATCGCACAAGCGTCACCACATTGGTAAAAAAAGAAAAAGCAAAATAGCAAAAAAATGCCCCTTAGAATATAAGCCAAACCCCTAGTTTAGAAATGCATGTACAGCGAAGAAATTGGAATCACCTTAGGGGCTTACCCACCTTTGCCCACTCCTTATCCATTGGCTTTCAATAAGGCAAACAAATACCTCAGCCTTTGCAGGAATCACTGCGGCTTTTTGCTGGCAGCAGGCACTAGAAGAGAGATATGTTGGTCAGTGAGTGACAATAAACACCTGATAATAAAGTCGAACCCCTTTATAAGAGGCACTGATGTAACAGAGGAATCGGTTTAGCAGACCCCAGTGTCCCTTAGATTAAAATAGGGGTTGATAAGAAAACACATACGTGATACCCTGCTTCTAAGAGACACCTCATATAAGATACATAAATTGCTGCCCGGTGCATGTATCTTATAAAGGGGTTCAACTGTATAAAAAAAGCTAAAGCGGTTAACGACAAAAGTTGCAACATTTCTGATGAATGCTTTCTCTGCAATTAAATGATAGGTGATGAAGTGTCCTTCCTCAAAGTGACAGATTTTATTTGTAATGTTCATCATTTACTACAGTTATTCAATACTGCTGAATAAAGAACTTATTTTGTTTATGCTGTGGTAAAGCCTTTGAACAGTGGGTCATCCTCTTCAGCGCCTTCTAGTGGGTCGCCCTTTTTCTTAAGAAGAAGAGCAGCTCGTGCAGACAGTCGATCCCCGCATTGACTGTCGCTGTCGTGAATCATCGCTGAGTGTCCGTCAATAAACCGCTTAACAATTTGGTGGAGAGTGCTGAGAGTGCTGTGCCCTTCAAACACCTTCGGTCAGCATTCGATGCCCTTGGAGCTTCGATCCCGTACCGTGCCTCCAACCATGTACCAAGACGCCGCCCAGCAAACCCTTCCTCCTACGTCGCCGCCATGTCCCGGTGTCCCCCGCATCCGCGACCCTCCTGTCTTCACCGGCGCGGATGGCACCGACGTCGAGGACTGGCTTGCCATGTACGAACGTGTGAGCGTCCCCAATCATTGGGATGAGGCAGCTAAACTAGGTAACCTGTTCTTCTACCTTGCGGGTGTGGCCGGAATGTGGTACAATAACCACGCATCTGATTTCCCGACTTAATCCGCTTTTAAAACCGCTGTCGTCGACGTGTTCGGCCGCCCTGCTGTTCGTAAGCTGCAAGCTGAACAGCGTTTACGTGAACGAGCCCAGCAGACCGGTGAGTCCTTCACAAGTTATATCGAGGACATCCTTGACTTGTGCAAGAAAGTCGACCTGAACATGTCAGAGGCTGACAAAATCACGCATGTTCTAAAAGGCATCGCCGACGATGCCTTCACCATGCTCCTGGCAAAGAACCCCCGCACTGTGGCAGAAGTCATCATGTTATGCCAAAGTTACGACGAGCTGCGGCGGCAGCGCTTGATGACCCGTCGTCCGCCACCACGTGATGCTGATCTCTCGGCCTTGTCAGCAGTTCCAGACCACGCAACCTTGCTCGCCGAAATCAAGTCGTTCGTGCGTGAGGAAGTTGCCCGCCAGGTCTCTCTACTGGCTTTTGCTTCCCCACAACAAGCTCAACAGCCATCAAGTACACTTCTACCTCCGCTCCGCCGAGCCATTCAGCAGGAAATCGCGGAGGTCGTCCCTGAATACCACCAGCCACCTCCCGCATCTGTGCCACTCAGCTACGCCCAAGTTGTTGCCAGGCCGCCCCCACCGATTTCTGTCACTGTTCCGCTAAATTACACAGAAACCGTCGCGAGGCCCCAGGCCTTTGGAGAACCTGTCTCGCCTACATACGCCGGCGTCACCCACGTGCCCCGAGTGCCGCCTATCATGCACTCATATCAGCAGCCGGCTCGCCAATCGCGTTCTGCGACATGGATGCGACCAGCAAACCAATGGCGCACTGCTGATAATCGCCACATCTGTTTTGCTTGCGGTTGCGTCGGTCATGTGGCACGATATTGCAATCGTGTGCAGCAACCGCAGGTCGCCTCCAACTTTCCCAGCCAGTCAAGACGCTCTTATGACCAACCGCCGCCTATGTCACCGTCGTCCCGCCCCGTTCCGTCTACCCGCCGTTCACCATCTCCACGACGTCGCTCACTGTCACCGATGCGGCCACGTCCACTCGAGGGCGACCAGGAAAACTAGTCGTCGCAGTCCACGAGGCAAGGGCTGCGACACTGTCGAACTGCGGAAGCCCTCAGGAAAGCCCGTCGAACGTGATAGACGTGCTTGTGGATGGCGTTCGTGCATCTGCCCTTGTAGATACTGGAGCCGCCGTATCCGTGATGGACGAAAAACTTTGCCGATTACTGCGCAAAGTGACCACGCCGCTTTGCGGGCTCTCCCTCCGTACAGCCAGTGCCCAAAGCATTCACCCTACAGCGATGTGCACAGCCCGCCTTATGATTCAGGACGTGATGTATGCGGTCGAATTCATCATAATTTCTTCATGCTCTCACGACGTCATCCTAGGATGGGATTTTCTTTCCCGCCACGACGCCGTCATTCATTGCACACCAGCAGAAATAGAACTCGCGCCATTCTCTTCTTTGACGCCGGCCGACAGTCCATCCGCTGCAAGCAAGTTACTCGTCAGAGACGACACTCAAGTGCCTGCAAACTCGTCCGTTGCGGTGTCGCTCTACTGCGCAAGCCTTTCTGACACCGCTGCACTCCTCTCGCCATCTCATCGTGTTTTCATAAGAAAAAGCTTGCTAGTTCCTTTCGCGACCATCCAACTCACTCACGGCAGCACCACTATTTTTGTTGTGAACCCATCTCCGTACAGCGTTACGTTGGTGCGAGGAGAATGTCTCGGCAGCGTGGAACCCATCGAAGACGCGCAAGTTATGGATCAACCCGATGACATGCACTACCCAAGTTCCTGTACGCTTGGTGCTGTTTCGACATCTGCTTCATCATCCGATGATATATTCGGTCCCTGCATACCCGACGACCTTACGCAGGGCCAGCGTTCCCAGCTTTTGGGCCTGTTGGAAGAATTCCGCTCTTCTTTCGATGTCGCTCAACCTTCTCTCGGCCGCACATCCACCGTTACGCATCGCATCGACACAGGCGCACAGCCACCGCTGCGGCAACGTCCATATCGCGTATCTCCCACAGAACGCCGTGTAATCAACGAGCAAGTCGACGACATGCTTCACCGCGATGTTATTCGCCCCTCTAGCAGCCCCTGGGCATCTCCTGTCGTTCTCGTCACGAAGAAGGACGGTTCTGTGCGGTTCTGTGTGGACTACCAACGCCTCAACAAGATCACTCGTAAGGACGTGTATCCACTACCGCGGGTAGATGACGCGATCGACAGCCTGCAAGGAGCAGAATTCTTTTCATCCCTCGATTTGCGCTCAGGGTACTGGCAAGTACCTATGGCTGAGGACGCTCGACCAAAGACCGCTTTTGTCACCCCCGACGGCTTGTACGAGTTTAACGTTATGCCGTTTGGGCTGTGCAATGCGCCCGCCACCTTTGAGCGCATGATGGATACAGTTCTGCGTGACCTGAAATGGCACACGTGCTTGTGCTACCTTGATGACGTCGTCGTTTTCGCTCCTGACTTCTCGACGCACCTTCAACGCCTTCGGCATGTTTTAACGCGTCTGAGAAACGCCAGTCTGCAACTGAACCTAAAGAAGTGCCAATTTGCAGCTCGGCAGCTGACAATACTCGGCTACGTCGTGTCCAAGGACGGAATTCTCCCTGATCCAACCAAGCTTCGGGCCGTGACCGAGTTCCCCAAGCCGACATCCGTGAAGGAACTGCGCAGTTTCGTAGGACTGTGTTCCTACTTTCGGCGCTTCATTCGAAACTTCGCGACTATCATATCGCCGCTGACGAAGCTTCTCGGACGTAACGGGCCTCTCCATTCGTGGTCATCACAGTGCGACGACGCTTTCAGAACACTTCGTCGTTTGTTGACGTCGCCTCCCATACTCCGCCACTACGAGCCTACGGCCCCTACAGAGGTACACACGGATGCCAGTGGTGTCGGCCTCGGCGCTGTCCTTGCGCAGCGCAAACCAGGGTTCCCGGAATATGTCGTGGCGTACGCGAGCCGTACGCTTACTAAAGCCGAGACTAATTACACAGTCACCGAGAAAGAATGTTTGGCAATCGTCTGGGCCCTTGCAAAGTTCCGACCTTATTTGTATGGTCGCCCATTTGATGTCGTCACCGACCACCACGCACTATGCTGGTTGTCGTCATTGAAAGATCCCTCAGGCCGTCTCGCCCGGTGGGCACTTCGCCTGCAAGACTATGACATCCGCGTGCTGTACCGCAATGGAAGGCAACATGCTGACGCCGACGCCCTGTCGCGCTCTCCCTTGCCTGACGACAACGCCAACTCAGTGTCTCACCTTGCCATTTCTTCGATTAGCATTCATGCTATTGCTACTGAACAGCGCAAGGATCAATGGATTGCCTCACTGATAGACTTGCTGACTGATCCATCCACTCCATCCACTCGCGCGTTGCGTCGTCAAGCCCACCATTTCGCCGTTCGCGACGACCTCCTCCATCGACGCAATTACAACGGTGACGGCCGCCAGTGGCTACTAGTCATACCTCGCAGTCTGCGCTCTGACATATGCGAATTATTTCATTCTGATCCGCAGTGTGCGCACTCCGGGGTATCAAAGACGTACCACCGCATTCGCCAACGGTACTTTTGGCGCGGCATGTACCGCTACGTGCAGAAATTCGTTCGCTCCTGCATAGAATGTCAGCGCCGCAAAACTTCAACGCACCTGTCGCCGGTAGGTCTGCAACCTCTACCTTGCCCTGCCAGGCCATTTGGGCGCGTTGGCATCGATTTGTATGGGCCACTTCCACTAACGTCGGCTGGTAACCGCTGGGCCATTGTTGCTGTGGACCACCTCACGCGATACGCCGAAACGGCCGCTCTTCCCGCGGCTACAGCGAGCGATGTGGCTTCCTTTCTGCTCCAACGATTCATTCTGCGACATGGCCCACCCCAGGAACTTCTCAGTGACCGAGGCCGTGTCTTCCTGTCTGAAGTCGTTCAAGCCATTCTCAAAGAGTGCAACGTTGTTCACCGCAAAACTGCTGCTTACCACCCGCAGACGAATGGCCTCACAGAACGCTTCAACCGTACGCTGGGCGACATGCTCTCCAAATACGTCGCCGCCGATCACACAAATTGGGATTCCATTCTACCCTTCGTCACCTACGCATATAATACCGCCTCTCAGAGCACTACTGGCTTTTCACCTTTCTTTTTATTATATGGAAGGCACCCGTCACACACCATCGACACGATACTTCCGTACAGGCCAGATCCGTCTGAGTGGGCACCTATTTCTGCTACAGCCAAGCTTGCTGAAGAATGTCGAGAGCTTGCAAAGACCTTTACTGCGCATGATCAAGAGCGGCAAAAAAGCATTCGCGCTGACGCCAGTACTACTGCACCCACATTCCTCCCTGGAGCGCTCGTCTGGCTCTCGATCCCTACTACTGCAACTGGCCTATCTTCAAAACTATTGCCTAAATACGAAGGCCCCTACCGTGTCGTCAAATGCACTTCCCCAGTCAACTACTTGATTGAACCCATCGAACAATCTTCGGACATGCGTCGTCGAGGACGCGACATTGTTAACGTGGAGCGCCTCAAGGCCTACCATGACCCGCTCATTGTAACCAGCTGTTAGGTCGCCAGGCGGCTCCCTTTTCGTACCCGGGTAGTTGTGGTAAAGCCTTTGAACAGTGGGTCATCCTCTTCAGCGCCTTCTAGTGGGTCGCCCTTTTTCTTAAGAAGAAGAGCAGCTCGTGCAGACAGTCGATCCCCGCATTGACTGTCGCTGTCGTGAATCATCGCTGAGTGTCCGTCAATAAACCGCTTAACAATGCGTATAAGTTTAGGAACATACACAGAAAATGCCCATTAATTAGGACAAAATGTACATATTTTGCATGAAGCAGTGTAAAAGCAGCAATTTTTGTCATCCTGCGAGTTATCAATGTGACCTCAGTCCCAAACTCAATCGCTTAGTAAGCCCAAAACGTTATTGCATGCCGCCACCACCATAGCCACCACACACGTACTTGACAGTAGTTCCTTCCTAGGTAAAATGGATGGCCACCAATAAAGAGTTCGTCCATCGTTATGTAGCGAATAAGTGTTATGCCAGCATGCTGACCATGACTGAAAGCTCTTCATTTTCAACTGCTTCCACCATGTTTGTGTTCTGTGACATTGCACATACATCGCATCAAGTTAAAAGAGAAACTGTTGAGCGCCGGAGCCCCATATCATAGAATTTCATACAATAATAGGTACCTAGAGAGGAATCTGGCGCTACGATCCTGTACCCTCAGGAGAAATACGAGAATTACAGGCTTCGGATTGGATTGCATTAGCCAGTGAACTGTCTACGGATCTTTTTCTACAGCTTCAGTTTCGTTCTTCGTGTAGAGTGGGTAGTGGGATGGGTGCAAAGGACTGAAGCTGCGCCTTTGTTGTTCAAAGAAGCTGAAAACTGCTAGGCCTCTCAATTTACTTCAATGCTGGAGCTGTATAAGTTGTGTTTGATAGTTTAAGCGAAGCGTCGTCCACTCACCGCTGCGCATATATGTAGCGTCCCATGCCAGTGCAGGATATTACATCGAGTTCACGTTTGTTGTAAGCGCGTCTTGCCAAACCTCATTGAAATCAACTGCAAAACGACGGCGACGCAAAGTACATGCATCGCCACGCTCTTCTGACTCGACTTCACAACAAAACGAGAGGTGCGTTGGGGGCAGACCACTTGAACAGATGCACCTGGTATTGTGGCAGACAAAACATTAGGTGTTCCTCACTTAATACTGTGCTCTTATTTCGATAAATGATATTGCATACTTTCAAGGGTAAAACAAGAATGTTTGTTTTGGAATGTTGTAAAGAATAATTCATTACATCTTGATGCCAAATCTGGAATGCAGTGACAAAGCAATGCATACCCTAATGGTTACATATGTCCAGGTTTCACTTCTACCACAAAGCCACAAATACTTTTTGCAATAACGTTTGCGTAACAAAGAATAATGCAAATTTAATTCAAATGTAACTCCATATCAATTTATTTTACACTTAGCGAACAAGCGCTGCGAACCTCAAGAACGTGATCCATCCAAAGCAGATCCGAAGCCTGTACTTCCCATATTTTCCACGGGGGTACAAGCCCCGCTGAAGGAGCCCACGTAAACACTAGCGCCAGATTCCCCTCTAGGTATTATTGCATGAAACTCTATGCCTAATATACGGGCAACATCATGGTCGCCAACTGATGAAGACATCAGTGCAGATATGACTGTGTAGTTTGTGTTGTCTGTGAACACTGTTCTCGCTCTTTTGCATCGCACTTGTGGCGCTTTACGCTCGGCTCGCTCTGTAAATCGTTCGAGCTAACCAACTGTGGCTAAACATGACTGAATTAAATGAGAGTGTCACGCCGTCAAACAATGAACGTGCTGGCTGCGACCAGGAAACATGTCCAAATTGGCCAATTTTCTAAATTAATGAGCATCAAATTGACAAGCATTTGCTGCATTTGATATGCGATTTGCTTTCGAGATTTATCTATGTAACTTTGTGTTGCAGTTTCGTGGTAACGATATTCTCATACATCACAAATAAGGATGTAGTCCCTGGTGAATGGAACCGAGAACAAGGTCAAGTGAACAAAATACAATGCACTGGCATGATATAACTTTTTGTCATGCAAAACTTAAATGAACTCCTCTACTCGCTGTGCAACCAACATCATGTTATGCCACAAAAGATATCCAATATATTTAGTTGGAAAGCCCCGGCTGTTGTGGTTGCTTGCCCCACCACAGTAGTAAATGAAGCGAGAGACGCACAATTACGCAATTCAGTACCATAAATACCACACAGTACTGGCATTATATAGATGAGGTCGAACATTTGAAAACGAAATGAATGGTAGTCTAATGGCTAGGGCACCCGGCTACTGACCCGCAGGTTGCGGGATCGATAACCCGGCTGTAGGCGGCTGCATTTTTGACGGAGGAGGAAACTACTGTAGGCCCGTGTGCTCAGATTTGGGTGCACGCTAAAGAACCCCTAGTAGTTGAAATTTCCGGAGCCCCCCACTACGGTGTCTCTCGTAATCGTAAGGTGGTTTTGGGACGTTAAACCCCACATATCAATCAATCAGTTAGAAGGCCCAGCTGATTAATGATTATGAGTTCACCATGACGCTACAGTAGACACTCAGTAAACAAAAATGTGTTAAACGCAACTACTACTGTTTAAACGAAACAACTGCCTCAGGTATGCTTGATTTAGGGTTTGTGTTCTGCACCCATGTTCATCTCTCAGTAAACAGATCTCTTGCTAAACGAAACCTATCTTCCTGGTCCCTTCAGGTGCCATTTATAGGGTCAACTGAATATGACCAGATAAGCAGTAGAAACAGCAGGGAAAAACCAGTCCAGTAAAGGAACACTAACAAAAGACATTTACATAAATGTATAAACATTGGAGCAAATTGAATGGAACACACCACTATGCAAGCGGTTTCTTTTAGACAAAAATTAGCTGCACTCCTCAACTCACAGGGTGGTCGACACACCACTGTGCTTTCTGGTTGCAAAGGCCAGGCCAGATAGATGAGCACAATTTAATTGTGAGATCTATGTGCATAAACACTGAAAATGCAAGAAAATGTAATGATGGTCACTGAAAAACATGCGAACACAATTCACTACTAAGAATCCTACCGTAATTACTCGAATCTAACGCGCACCTTTTTTCCGGTTAAGCAAGTTCATAAGTCGCATGCGCGTTAGAATCGAGTACGAAAAAAAATATGGTCATTCTATTGCCATCGGCATTTCCAAAATGGCCGCCCCCTACGTGGGTCGGCATGGCGCGTCGGCCATTTCTGCCAATGTGCTTCCCTTGTGCGGCACTTTGTACGTGTGCTGAGGAGTTTGTCGTCTTGTAGTGCATTAGCATCGACGGCATGGAAGGGCTGACTCCAAAAACTCGACGAGTGCACCACGATGCCGCTTTTAAAAGAAAAGTCATCGCGTGTGCAGGAACGGACGGAAATTGGGCCGCGTCGCGGTCGTTCGGAGTTCCGGAAACGTGCTTGCGGGACTGGCGGAAACAAAAGCAAAAGATTGTCGACAGCAAAGCTTCGTGTAAACGCTTCAGTGGACCACAGTAGGGTCGGTTTCCGAAAATCGAAGAGCTGCTCGCCGAGTATGTGCTTGAGCAGCGAGCGGCACAGCCGCCCGTGACGACAGAACTGCTCCAAGTGCGGGCTATGCAGTCATCCTTAGAAAATGGGCTAACACGGAGCCAGTTCGAAGCAAGCAGGTGCTGGACAACTAACTTTATGAAGAGGAGAGGCTTTTCCCTCCGAAGGCGAACGGGCATATGCCAGAAGGTGCTGGAGGAGTGCGAAGAAAAGCTTCACAGTTTTCAGAGGTTCGTCCTAAACTTGCAGCACAACAACGGCTACCTGCTTGGGCAAATCGAGAATGCCGATCAGACGCCTCATTACTTCGCCTATGCCTGGCACCACAACCGTCGAAGAAGAAACGGGCGAAGCAAGTTCGCAGTGCTGACATTGGGCCACAAAAAAACTAGAGTGACGGCAATGCTCTGTTGCACGTCATATGGGCACAAGCTTCCCCCCGTACCTCATATTTAAATGGAAGACGCTCCCGAAAAGGAGTCGTTTTCCCGAGTGGTGTGATCGTGCGGGCCAACGAGAAAAATCGATGCGCGTTACAATCGGTGTCTACTTTTTTTTTTCATCGTGGAAACCAGGGTGCGCGTTACAATCGAGGGCGCGGTAGAATCGAGTAAATACGGTACTACCATTCGCCCGTTCAACTACCTGCTTGAAAAAATGCCCGGATCTGTGTGGCACAGTGTACCCGCACAATCTGAGCATAGTAAGCAATGGACTGCATACAAGTTGCCTGGGATACTTGGGGCTATGTGGCAGCAGTTACAATGTTTCAAGGCCAACCATTTTTTTCCCACAGTAACAGATCAGTGTGCTAATACACACACTTGCAGTCAGATAGAGCTGCACCAGTCATCTGCTTTGCCAACGTGTTCACTGTCATGGCACCTACAAGCTCCTTGGTACTGTTACCATGTGCGCCCCGCCGCGGTGGTCTAGTGGCTAAGGTACTCGGCTCCTGACCCGCAGGTCGCGGGATCGAATCTTAGCTGCGGCGGCAGCATTTCCGATGGAGGCAAAAATGTTGTAGGCCCGTGTGCTCACATTTGGGTGTACGTTAAAGAGCCCCAGGTGGTCGAAATTTCGGAGCCCTCCACTACAGTGTCTCTCATAATTATATGGTGGTTTTGGGACATTAAACCCCACAAACCAATCAATCAACTGTTACAATGTGCATCCGCAAGGAAATGTGAGAGAAACTAACTTTTCTTGCATTTTGAGTTTTATCTAGCCACCTTTGGCAAACAGTTCCACTGCTCTGCTCTTTTCTTCAGCTGCTGCATTTTTGTATGTTTACTAACGAGATGAAGAACTATTCTAAAAGCCTGCGAGGTCATTTTTTTCCTTCCTGAAATACAGCAGTCCTCATTTTAACAAATTTGCTATATATAATGATGTTTTCCACTGAAGTGTGACATTGTTGTATCAAGCTTGATGTGAACAAAGTGCACACAATCTCGGTGACTGCAACTAGCACTCAAGTCTGCTTACGCACATACGATCCACTAATCTCTAATACTTTAATTTCTCTGTGATAAGGTGGAACAAAGCACACAAAAGAGGGATAACTTACAGTGGTTCCTTGTTCAAAAGATGCTCCCAGGCATGGTCCAAGGTCTTCAGAACATGTTCTCCAAACAAGCCAGCATCAAATGTTTCAGTAACCACAAGTGTGACACTGAAAGGGAAAAAAATATTATGTCTATCACAGTTGAACCCTTCATGAGGGACATGTACTGGGGAGCAACCGTTGACTTTACTGAGGTGTGTCTTATGAGCATGGCACCACGTATCCATTTTCATCATCATCAGCAGCAGCCTGACCACGCCAACTGAAGGGCAAAGGCCTTTTCCATGTTCCACCTTTTCCATGTTCCACCAAACAACCCAGTCCCGTACTTTCTGCTGCCAAATTGTACCTGCAAACTGCTTAATTTCATCTGTGCACCTAATTTTCTGTCTCCCCCTCATGCGTTTGCTTTCTCTTGATTTGAGGAGAAGGAACCCCCCCGGCCACAACAGCATGTGAGGGCAATGCAATAAAGTCATGGAATGCCATTTACGCCGAAGCTTGACAAGTGACGCTTTTGACGTGTTGCCATCTTTTACATACGCTTCTATGGAGGCGATGCATAAAAGTCGTGATAACTGCTTATACATTGTAAAATTATTCAGACTTCTGTCTGTAACATCAATCGGTAGACAGGACAGATGTTTAGTCGCAGTCACTAATTGAGACTGCCAAAACTAGAGGCCGTACAGCGCTTGAAACAAGCTATCCCTGCCTGTTATACCCCATATAACAGGCGGGGGGATAGCCGCCATGGTTACTTAACTGGGAGAGCATCGGACGCGTTATTCGAAGATCACAGGTTACAGGGTTGGTCCCTGCTTACGGCGGGTTACTTAGTCATCCATTTTTGTTTTTTCACATTCACATTACCGTATTTACTCGATTCTACCGCGCCCTCGATTGTAACGCGCACCCGATTTCCACCGCGAAAAAAAAAAAAAAACGTAAGACATCGATTGCAACGCGCACCCATTTTTTTTTCGCTGGCCCGCACGATCACACCACTCGAAAAAACGATTCCTTTCGGGATTGTCTTCCATCTAAATATGAGGTACGGGCGAAGCTTGTGCCCATCTGACGTGTAACAGAGCATTGCCGTCACTGTAGTTTTACCGTGGACCGATGTCAGCACGCGAACTTGCTTTACCCCCTTCTTCTCGACAGTTGTGGTGCCGGGCACTGTCGAAGTAAAGAGGCGTCTGATCGGCATTCCAGATTTGCCCAAGCAGGGTAGCCGTTGTTGCGCCGCAAGTTTAGGACGAACCTTTGAAAACTGTAAAGCTTTTCATCGTACTTCTCCGCAAAAGTTTTCGCATATGCATGTTTCCCTTCAAAGGGAAGAGCCTTTCCTCTTCATATAGTTAATTAGCAGCACCTGCTCGCTTTAAACTGGCTCCGCATTAGACTTTTTCTAAGACTAATTGCATAGCCCGCACTTGGAGCAGTTCTGTCGTCACGGGCCGCTGTGCCGCTCGCTCCTCAAGCACATACTCGCGGAGCAGCTCTTTAATTTGCGGAAACCGACCCTGCTGTGGTTCACTGAAGCCTTTGCGTGAAGCTTTGCTGTCGACAATCTTCTCTGCTTTTGTTTCCGCCGGTCCCGCACGCACGTTTCGGGAACGACCGCGATGCGGCCCGACTTCCGTCCGTTTCTGCACACGCGATGACTTTTCTTTTAAAAGCGGCATCGTGGTGCCACTTGAGTTTTTGGAGTCGGCCCTTTCACGTCGTCGATGCTAATGCACTACTAGATGACGAACTCCTCAGCACACGTACGAAGTGCCGCACATGGTAAACACATAGGCAGAAATAGCCAACGCACCATGCCGACGCACGTAGGGGGCGGCCATTTGGATTTGCGATGGCAATAGATTGACCGTAATTTTTTGTTCGTACTCGATTCTAACGCGCATGCGATTTTTGAACTCGCTTAACCGGAAAAAAGGTGCGCGTTAGATTCGAGTAATTACGGTACATTTACCACTACTAACATCTCCTGCACTTCCCTTGGAATTGTTGTCTGTTAGTTCTCATGATTAATGTACCCAACAAAGAAAAACAAGCCCCTAAAATTTTCACTTAGTTCCTTCAATGATAGTGATGGTTTTGTTCTGGCTAACGTCATGCTTTCAGGTAGTATGGGAGGAATTATTGGTCACCTGCCAGCCCGTAATAGCATCACGTGCTATTTAATTCCAACAGGCAGAAAAAGCGTGTTCCACACTCACTGTCACAGCTAGTGGTGGTGCTGACTGATGCTCGCATATTAAATGCACATATACTATACTCCATAAAAACAGGCGGGGGAATACCCACCATGGTTGCTTAGTTGAGAGAGCATCAGATGTGTTATTTGAAGGTAAAATGTTTAGTCCCTGCCCACGCCAAGTTATCTTTTCATCCACTTTTCTTCCTCTGCATTATTTACCCCTAATAACATTCCCTATGCTTTTTTAGCATAGTTTTCTGTTCTCATTATTAATGGGTACAAGTGAGGTAGCCAGCGTCTGTAATAGAACTTACCGCTCATCAAGATCACCAGGAATTGTGAGATCAGTGGAGTGCTTATTAATTATGCAGGCTTTGGTGCCAAAGTCATTCTCATCAAATACATTGTGTGCCACTTCACAAGAAGTTGGGGACACCTCGCATGAGTACACCTTTTCTGCACCTGCAGAGAGCGCAAATAGGCTGCGAGAAACGGTGGCGTAAAGCACTTGGAGACAGGACACTCAGCTTAAAGAGCATGCAAAGAAGCCAATCACTTTAAGTTCCCATCTTTGATTATACAAAAGCGGTCAGTCATAGCAACCACTAACGCATAAGTATGTGTTCATATTTGCATTGATTTATTGATTGATATGTGGGGTTTAACGTCCCAAAACCACCATATGATTATGAGAGACCCCGTACTGCAGGGCTCCGGAAATTTCGACAACCTGGGGTTCTTTAACGTGCACCCAAATCTGAGCTCACGGGCCTACAACATTTCCGCCTCCATCAGAAATGCAGCCGCCGCAGCCGGGATTCGATCCAGCGACCTGCGTGTCAGCAGCCGAGTACCTTAGCCACTAGACCACCGCGGTGGGGCGTGTTCATATTTGCAGTATACTAACAATGACTACTAGCTACTGGAAAGACTTTTTTTATATTCTGCTGCCAGAATAATTGCTTGTGATGATCTAAGCACGGCAGAATATTAATAAAATGAAGAAACTAAATAAGCGAAATTGCAGCTCAAACAGTGCGCCGTTGTCATTGTTGGTCAGCTCTGCATTAATACAATGCTAAAAATCATTCGTCTAAATGTACCATCACTCTTGCAATTTCTGATTAAAAAAACATGAGCATCAGTAGAAGCAAAACTAAACATGCCACATCAATCACATTACAATACCCATCAGCGACATTGCAGTATGTAGTAGTTCACGTTTCCTTCTCATTAGCTGTCATTGATCCTCCATTTTTCACACTGAAATCACACTTAAAGTTGGCTATGGGCATCATGCATTGGTCAGTATTTAGATGCTATATGTCTATCAATTATCTGTTTAGTTTCACCGAAACTGGCTGATTGTGGCACAAAGTAAATGAGATATTAAAAGGCTCGAAAACACACTTCACGTTTTGTCACTCACTGGCCTCCTCTGTTCTTGTAAGCTAGTTCTGCTTGCAATGTCTCTGTGCTAAACAATCTATTTCTTAATTGCAATAAAACATCTCTTGAGATTCTATAAGAGTCCACTGTATTAATAGTTGTTTTTACCAGGCAGTCACTATGCTGATTATTCTAGCAGTGGTAGCTCGACATTTGTTGAGCGCATAGCTTGTTTTGCCAAGATTGCTGGGCAAGCCATCTCAGGCGCTTTCACCGAAGTGATGTTTATCGTATACTACACAATGCAGTCGACATCCACTGAAAGGGACACTAAAACCAAATAACCATTTGTGTCAGAGTGAAAGGTCAATGCTTGAGAATCGTTAGAGCATCACTATTATGCACAGACGCACTTTAGTAACAGAGAAACTCGGGTAGGTGCACGGCACGATTCGTGGCTCCAGTGGGACATTCTCAAACAAGAGCTTAATGACGCTGAACACCTTCAGTACCATTAATCACTAGTGTTCAAACTACTCAGGATAGAAAAGATCATTGTACTGCATTTCAAAACAGAATCAAATTGCTATTCAGCATTTCAGTTTGATTCTTGCAAAAACGAATTTTACACCCAGACGGACCACACAGCACAACCACATCAAAAGTTGGAATAGTGGTTTTCCTAAAGCCCGTTGTACACCCGCCAGAGGCAACTAATACAAGTACACTGGCTAGGTAACCACAACACCATAAACTATCATTATTTATGTAAAGTAGGGAAGCACTCACTATGCCATTATTTCTCAATTTTTGGGATAAGCAAGGTAGCAACCACACATCTGTAAAGCCATTATGTGAACTTTGTCAATGCTGTGGCTGATGACAATGAAGAATTATGGCTGGGCCAATTAGCAATATGCTGGAAGCATTAAACGACCCACTCATTACGCAAGTTGATTTATGCAATGCTTGATTGTTATTGTAATTTTCTACCACACCGTACAAGATACGTTAACACGATTTCTTGGCCGATATGTTGCCTGAATCAACGTTTCTAAAACCAACCGAGTCTCACAGTTCCCCAAAATGCTTGGTCCCTGAAGTAGACATGGTGGCCGTGTCAAGAACTAGCAGAAATGCAGTGTCATTTTGCTTCATGCCTTGCGCATCACAACTTTTGCCGACTTTAGCAGCCGAAATGAGCGGTTTAAAATTTTTTCAATAACCTCGACTGCTTCAAGACGCAAGCATTTCACAAATCTTGCTTCATAAACATGTAATCAAACATGGCCTATAATAGTGACATCAAAGTCGCATGCATGGCAGACCGTTCACACAAATATTCGCATGCCATCAACCTGAGTTTAGTTGCCACGATGGTACAGTGGCCACAATGCTCAGCCACTGACCTCAATGTTGCCGGTTTAATCACGGGCCTAGCGGTCGCATTTCATATGGAGGTAAAAATGTTAGGGGCCCAAGATTTGTCACCCAAAATAAGTTGTGAAACGAAAGACAGCTGTCAATTCTCAAATAAATTATGCTTTCTGCTTTCTAGACAAATATGTATGACCCAAATAACGTCTGATGAAGGCAGCCTGACTTGAATTCCCTCAAGTTCAGCTAGGCGAATTGTAGTGAAGCTAGTTCCCATATTCTCAAGTTTTGTATGATAAGAATTCATAATCTTAAGCTATTTGTGGTTATATTGTAGTAGCAGCCCGACAACTGAGGAAAGAGACAAAATGGACAGAAAAGGGCGCTGATTGTCAGCTGAATTTATTGAAGGTGCTATGACCGCTTTTATACAGAGTGCAAGAACAGTGCTCACTCACAACAATGCATGTGTGATCATGAAAAAATATTCTTAACTGAGAAAAGAATACTCTCTTTCGAATAGGAGAAGTTATGGTGTACTGATACATTGCTCCATGGCTTTCCTGATTGAAAATGCTTCTATAATCTCTCTTTCAGTCTTCATCCTTGCGTTTTTAAAAAATTGTGTTTTATAAAACAGAGGACTGCACTTACATTGTTTGCAGTGTACAGCCATTCCTAACATCGGAAGCATGCTGTCTTGCTCGGCCTATATTTAGTTTTTCCACATGTCAGCGGTATCTCATACACAACAGTACATTGGCATTCAGTCAATTGATTCGTGATGAATGTTGCATGATAGACTACTTCAGTTGCTGTTTAGTACAACCACTTTCAAAAGCTCCCAAGGGGTGGAAAACGACAAATCGTTAACGAATTTCTGGTCACTATTTGCTTGAAATTGCGAGATGAAATGCGATTGTCAATAACAGATAAAAAATATGTCATAAAGAAAAGGGGCCAATGACGAACTTATAGATATACTGGTGGCGGGAGTGTGGCTTCCATGATTAGCTGCGGCAATGCCCAATTCGGAGCAACAGTGCATTGCTAGAGCTAACTGCAGAGGCTACAGCAAGTGAAGCAAGATGAAACAGTAGCATTGTAAGTTCACAAGCCCGCCGCATCTGCCAGCTTGAAAGTGGAGCTTTGAAATTGAATTGGTCCAAAAAACTTGCATACACTGTTTTTGCAGCTCAATTTCAAGAACCAGTGTGGCTCTGAGGTGGAATGCCCGAATGCCATGACGAGGGTCTCGGTTCAAATCCCAAGCAATCCTGGATTCTTTTTTTCATTTCCCGCTATCGCAGTTACGGTCGACAGCGGCGGACAACTACAGCACTAAAATCGCTGCTGTTGTAATCTAATACCAGCCTTCACTGTAATTGAAGTGGGCTTTACTATTGAAGTAACACAAGTCTCATTTTCAGTGGGCTGTGCTTTTCTGTGCCGCAGCCCTTGCTGCCGGGCAGCATAGAACAGGCATGTTACACGCTCCCTCACACAGCTATTGTGAAAAGTGAGCAGCTTGTTTCGAGCTAATAACATATGGACTACTAAAATATAATTTTTTTTCCAAGCTAAGCGTTTCCTTAGCATGAAACAAGCACTACGAGTTTCCTGGTATGATATTAAAACAAACCATGTCGACTCTATATCAGCTATCAGTATCCCTTCAAAAATGACAAATACTTTTAAAATTCAGCAACAGAGACAGCGGTAATGCTTGATGCATTTGAAGTGTTCACAAACCTCAACAGCCCAGTTCCTGCTCCAATATCGAGCACTCGCTTGTGACCGCTCTGGACAGCAGCTGTGATGGCATCGTGAAAAGCTTCATTTCTTGATATGTCGTTCAGCATCCTGAAGTGCCAGCGTTCCACAAGCAGCGTCCTCAGCCCATCTAGGCTCTGACGAGCTGCTGTGAAGTTTGGGTTGATCTCCAGCGCCTTCCGTATGCTGCATGCTGCTGCTTTTATGTGGCCGTGCCTGCAAGAGTCATTTGTTTAAATCAGTGGTGAAAACAAAATGTGCAGTTGAGTGCCTTCAGGGTAGGGTAAGGCATGGGCACATTTCCTGGTTAGTTGCAGAATGGCGACCCTACACGCCACGGTGGTCTAGTGGTGATGGTGCTCAGATGCTGACCCAAAGCTCACGGGATTCAATCCTGGCCTTGGTGGCCACATTTTCTATGAAGGTGAAAATGCTTGAGGGCCGTGTATATTTAGGTGCACATAAAATAACCACAGGTCATGGAAATTTCTAGAGCCTTTCACTATGAGGTCTATCACAATGATACGGTGGTTTTGAGATGTTAGACCCAAAAAATTGTTATTATCATTAAAATAATCACACCATTCATTTTGAGCTGCATACGATACCACTGATGTACACATAACTTAGATGTTACCTCTTTTGAACCTGAATCGGACCATCACATAATTCGGCACTGCTTCCAGTGAGCTCAAAAGCATCACCCGGCACATTAGAATGCTCCATTTGCGATCCTGAGAAAAGCAGCTTCTTTGTGATAAATGTTTGCCTCAATCTTTTGAATAACTTGTCAAAAGACTTTAAAATTTAAAACCAACCTGCTTCTATTACGCTCATAACAAATATGTTGCATGAAATTGCAGCAAAATTAAACGTAAATGGTTGTATTCAGCTTTTCTCCATCCAGTCATCTTGCCCTACCAGCATGATTTACGTTAGCTCTGCTAGCTTTTCATCCTAATGGAATTTCTGAAAAAAGCAGCATTCAACGCATGAGTGGTAGAGGGAAACCCAAATGTACACCGATTTTACTTTAGAAGGCATGTTGGTGCTGTTAAAGATGCCACATCACAAAGCTTTCGAGAAGGCTGGATGCTTTCATAGTGGGCTTCACGATAGTTAAAGTAAAATGACACACGATTCACTGCTTTGTATGAAACAAAATCATCACTCTGCCTTTTTGCTGGCACCATTTCTGCAGTAAGCCCGAGCGACTCAAAATTCTTCGCGACAATGAATATCTCGCCCAACAAACACACAAATAAAAGGGTGTTACTCTTGTGTAGTCTTCAGTGGCACTGAGCCGTGTCCCCAATCTGGAAGACAGAAATAAGTGCCTCATTCTTCTTGAACAATCACTATCTATGTATATATCATATTCTTCAATCTGTCGCAAGAATGAACTAAATGAAACACAGGCACAGATTTCACACAGGAAAAATTAGATGCTGTATTTCTTCAATCAACCTTCAAAACAAGGTAACAAGACGAGAGACGAACACCGTCAGAGTCGAGGACGAATTAACGATGTGCCGTCCAAGTGAGATCACCAATGAATCTAGAGATCGCTCACCTCAACAAGAGTGCTCCCAGCGAGTGGTGTAGTTCTTCACACGAGTAGTAGGCTTTCAGTAGCTCCTCGTAGCAATCGAACAGTTCGGTCCACCTCTGTTCGGCTTCCAATTTTTCGGTGTGTTTACCTGGGAAAGTACGATAAGACACAGAACAGCGGCTCTGTAAAGCAACTCGGCTGCCTACAACTTCGCGTGACGACTGAGTCGATTGTGATGATCTCACCAACTGCGAGCAGGAATGCCTCCTTGAGGTCGTTCTTCGTAGACGGCTGAAGCTTGAAGACGACGCAGAAATGTGCGAGCGCCCTGCCGAATGTACCGCTTTCGATGCAGGTTTCTATCTGAGAGAGCGAATATTGAAACATCTTTTTCCTGTTTTCTGACAGGGACATCGTCGCGCTTTCCACGAGTTAACTTCATGGAATGATCACAGTTCCAACTTTTCTCACGGGCGCTTAGCAAACACCGGCGGAATCTCACGTGGACGACGTAAACAACCGGCGACCATATTTGATGTCAAAGAAACGGCAGTGTCTGGTTGAATGCCGTCAGTGTTTATAAAAAATAGAACTGGAGAAAGTGTTTTCTCTTTATGCACAAATATTATGTAGATCTAAGTACAATTTTTATACAATAAAAAATTAAGAAAAGGCTCGCGCTTTTTGCTATGCTCCTGATTGCCGTAAAGCGCGCCTACACGACCGTCGGTAGCGTGGCCGAGTGGTCTAAGGCGCTGGTTTTAGGCACCAGTCTCTCAGGAGGCGTGGGTTCGAATCCCACCGCTGCCACAGCGTGCTTTTGAGCAAAAATGTTCAAAACGCAGCGTTTTGTTAACGCTAGTAAAAATTTAACGTTCGCGAAATTTGAATATGTTTACTACAGCTTGCATTTTTTTTGTCTCTTTCGTGCATGTACTTTTGTGATCTTCAGGAACAGTTAACAGAGAATTCAAGCTGCTGTTTTCTTTTTTTGTTTTGTTAACATGTTGCACATTTCAGTATACACGGAATTGAGTTGTAATGGAGTTCTTTCCCGCTAGAATTCATCTCGGCACCCTGTCTTAGCTCTTAAGTATACACGGCCTATAAATTCGAATTCATACTACGTGGTATAAGCCCGTGTACAAGTATATATATATAGCGAGGTACTTGTGCAATGTGCGAGAGCAAATGTGCTCGTACTGAGCTTTAAATGAACGCATTCGAAGGAATCGTAACGTTTTCAAATATATCAAACAGGCTTTATGGCCCTGGTACAAGAACTGGCATACAGGCACACCAACAGCAACGTGAATGTAAGATAACGCGAGGCCTCGTTTTGCTGCTGTCGCGACTTCTTACGATTTCGAGATGAGGGCAAGTAAAATTTCTTGTTGCATGATTGCAAGAACTAACGTTCTTCTTTCTTCAAGCGGAGACGCCAGCGCTCACATATACTTTTTTTTTTTTTTGACAACATTTTTGAACACATACGGAGCGAACACCCGCAACTTTCTCCGTCTGTGTGTAAAGGTGTAATATATAAATGTATGCCTGGTTCTAATAATACATGTCTTCAGAAAAAAAAAAAGTAATATCAATGCATTCCTTGGATGAGATATTTTAAAGGTGCCATGGATGGGCTACATTTCCTGGTTATTGCAAACATACGAATCATACACTGAACCGATAACTGAACATTCAGATCACGTGGAACATTTTATTTAAGAGCCTTTCGCCCGAGAAACAAAAGGAGACAAAGAAGAAAGATGTCAAATGACATGGCGCGCGTCTCCATATCGATTATCAGCATCTCACTCTAAAGATCGCAAACGTTGTTAACCATGGCTTTCACACCACGAGTCCTGAAGACTCGCCGAAACAAACGGGTACACCGGAGTCATTTATTCACCGGTCCCCCCGTTTCGCGCCTCGCAACTCAAGCAAAACACAGATCTCATAAAGAGCGCGAATCTGCATGCGCATGAGCTGCGAGCCCCTCGTTCCGCAAAGCCTCCCCGGCAACTTTGGTTTCAAAGCTCCCTCCCGGCACTTCGGTTCAAAAACCTTCCCCCCCCCTCCCCCCTAAATCGCGTGCGTGCACGAGCACGTGCCATACCGTGCAGCAATGATAGCAAAAGCCGGGCAAAATGCGCTCCGCGAACTCACCCGCAGTCCTCCCTTTAATCGCCGAGGACCAATGGCGATCCACGAATCGAGTCACATGACCCCAGCCCAAGCGCCCGCGACAGGTGTTTCCACGCGGGGAAGCCAGTTGTCAAAGCGACGCCAGCTCGCAGACTTCGTGCGCGCGCCTTGTTTCACCGAGATGCGGCGTGCCTAGCAGAGAAGCCCTAAACCAGAGCTATCGAAGAGTTGTGGTCCGTCATGTGGAGGCGATGCTTTTTCCTCCTGCGGAAAGCGGTGTTGAATGGGCATGTGCCCGGCTTCGGTGAACGCGTCTTTGTCGAACGATGACGCCAGCCTCGTCACATTGGATATCCGCGGCGCGGCCCACGCTCTCGAAGTTGGAATCGACCGTTTCGTCGTCGCCAGGTAGGGTGTGCTTGTCCATCCCTCGAATCAATTGCCGAGCCGAGCTGTTGCTTTGCTCGTGAGTGATCGGAGTGGCCGTTTCTGAAAGAGCGCGTCGGAGACTCGCATTAGCGTGTCCACTGGGTCGGAGCGCTTGCTAGCACTCTGAATAAAACAAAGGGTTGATTCGCGTAGCGTTTCTCGCATGCACATGTTAGCTTAATATTTTATGAGTAGCTTTAGGAACTCTAACCCCAGCATGACATCCTGTGAATGGACGGGGGGGGGGGGGGGATCACTTTTAAAAAAGAACAGCACTTTGTAGTTGTGCTTTCTTTTAATGCGCGCGAGTTAAACAGAGAAGCTCGCTTTCTGTGCACGTTTAAGGTTTTTCGTTATAATTTGGCGCCAAATTTTACCAGGTTAACTAAACTTCTGTACGGTTTTAATAAACTTTCACTGGTATCGCAAACATGAGTCCTCAGTTTTTATCCTAATCGTTTCGGCGTGACTGCGCGATTGGTCAGCTATTCGACAACGTAATTTATTCATAAATCTGATGGTTTTTCTCAAGACTGTGACGTTGCTAAACTTCTTCACATTTGAGCATGTTATAGTGGTTTTATAAGTGAGTGAAGTCAGCTGGTCTCTTTGTTACGTATTTCATTGGAGGCAAGGGGGGAGGGGGGCAAACGTCGGAGATAATACGCTCGCAGTCCTTTTCTCTGCTTTCGTTTAGGTAAAGCGAAAGCTTTCGCAATGGTTATTGATGTGAATATTTCGAACAGTTGCACGCCGATTTTTACAGTGGCTGAGATAATGTACCGCGTGGTTGTTACTCTGCCTCTTTTGTGCGACGCAAACAGTGCCTGAAATTCAATTCAATTTATCGGCTACTTCACGTCCACACTCAAGTTGCACATAGGACACGAATGAGGCATTCATGTATCAAGAAGTCCCAACCCCCACCTTTTTTTTTTCAGTTTTGCATGTGTATTATACACTCATGCTTGTGCATAGATACATTATGGTTAACCCCCTTCTCCACCATTTCTGGCTTCGCCACTGGAAGGAGGCATCCCGGCACATGAACACAGGGAAGTGATGAAGTAGTAAATTCTGGAGGCATGAATAAATGTGCCGGTAACGACTCCTACTTAAATGCTGAATAGCGTACTAGTTGCGCATGCCTTTCTCATGACTATGCTGGTGCGAACGCAAGCACGTTAAAATGAGTAGATCAAAGTTTTACGAGTGTATAAATGGTAGGATACCACTCTACGAAGCCGCGTCAAGGTATACGAGCTTGCCGGATAAAGTTTACAGGGACGCTTTCATGCGTAGCTCGTGGATATGATTCTGTAAGGCGATTCCAACAAAACATTTTCTTAGAATTGCCCCGCCGGAGAGAGTAGCCGAACAGAAGTGACGTACACATGTTTGAAACATGCTGCCACTATCGAACTTTGGTGGAAGCGTAGCGCAGTGCGGATGCCCTTGGGATATCAGTGCGTGCTTATATTCGTGCATTGTCACAGCAGAATATTATTCGCATACGTGAGCGTTAATCCGTTAATTCTCATTACTATTGTTACGGGTGAGAGATAGATTCACTTCTTTTTCCTCTACCCCACTTCAACGAAAGTCCCGTATCACTATTGAACCTAACAAAGAAAACGAACCCTTAAATTTACTCTTTTCTTTGTTCCGTTCAACGATGACTTGTGCAAGTCTTTTTTTGTGTGTGTGTGTGTGTGTGTGACATCCGTATTTTACATGACCGTGAAGCCAGAGCAGCGCAATGAGCGGTTGATAAGTGCCGGATTTCTTCCTTCCTATAGGTAATTTATGAACTCCTTGTGAACACAACCAGAAATGTATAGAGCACCACTCGTACATCACAGTCATGCGAAAAGGTAATAGCAAAAGCGGAGATATCAGAGGGTGGGTATGAAGGACCTACAGAACGTTCGTGAAAGCTTACCATCCCCAAAACGTTAAATGAGTTCACGAAAAAGACAAACATCAGGACTAGTAACGGATGCCACTAGGTCTGCGCGCAAATTTATCCATCGCGATTGAGATTCGATTTGTTACACCCGTCGTTATAGCACCAACCAGCGAGTGTGCTACAGATACGCGAGGGTATTTTGTGTGCCCATTATTCCGATTACACAACAATAAACTTCATCTAAGTTGGTGTAAAAAAACCACTCATTTTATGAAGGGGAGCCCATTCTTGATCCCGGCAAAACTTGCGCATGCTCTATTCTGGTAAGTCCATGATATTGTGCAGCGGGGTGACATTGGGCAAATTCATGGTGCCAAAGCCAGTTCGCGAGTCGTTGCAATTTCAAAGCCAAGCTTAATACCAGTTGTTACATTTCGGTGGCGGCGGGGGCATTGCGTGCAAAAAAACTGCGCCCGTCATATGCGTGTTTGTACAGTCAGTTATTTAATAACTGATGTCCTCTCAATCTTGTTCTTGTTGGTGATCAGTCGTTTCCGATATGGCAGTCTGACCTTTCATCGAAGTCATTTGCAATTCCATGTTGCCTCATTTCATTCGTGTTTAGGACTGTTCAGTGCTCACAAAAAGGACAAAAAACTAAAGACGTGCACATGGACATGTGCACTTTTTCCGTCCTTTGCCCTTTTCGTGCTTTTATTATTAGTGCTGTTGCTGGTGTTCAACGTTCCAAAACCACCATATGATTATGAGAGACGCCGTAGTGGAGGGCTACGGAAATATCGACCACCTAGGGTTCGTTAACGTGCACCCAAATCAGAGCACACGGCCCTCAAGCATTTTCGCCTCCATCGAAAGTGTGGCTGCCGCGGCCGGGATTCCAACCCGCAACCTGCGGATCAGCATGTCGAGCACCATAAGCACCAAACCAGCGTGACAGGTTTTTGACCTTACATGTTGGCATTGCGCAGTCCTAAACATGAACTCATACCAGCCAGCTCAGTCTTTTTTTTTATTATTCTAAGGCGCACTTCACTGTTGCTTGTATAGTAACGCATGATCTTCGTTGTTGCCAACAGAAACCGAAGTGTCGTGCTTCTGAGCACGTGGATGAGAGTCCGATTCTTACCACCGTATTCAAGAACGTCCCTTCACTCAACGCTTCACCTTCACTTGAGAAAGTCGATGGAAGCGTCCTCCCTAGGCACGGCAAGTCAATGCATATCAGCGATAATGACGTGCGATTCTCGAGCAGCGCAGGGTCATTTTCAGCCGAGAAGTGGCGCAGTGCTCAACTCTGTCAAGTGAAGGGTGAAAGTCGAGTTGAGGAGCGTTTGTGAATACGGGGGTTAGCCCCGTATTCACAAACGCTCTTTCACTCAAGCGCTCTCCTCGACACGAAAAAGTTGATGGGAGCGCCGTCTCTTGGCCGAACATGTCACTGCATATTGGCAATATTCTGCAGCGATTCTTGAGAAGCGCAGCGTCAATTTCAGTCGAGCAGCGGCGTAGTGCTCAACTCACTCGAGCGAAGGATGGAATTCGAGTCGAGGAGCGTTTCTGAATACGGGGGTTAGCATGGATGACGCAAACTGCTGGGAGAGAGGGTTTCGCAATGCGATAAAAAGTTTTTAAAAATGGGGACCTTAAACCTTCGCCTTTACCGTTGAACGCGATATAGCGATATCCTGTTCCTATAGTGCGTACTTCAAGCACTTTGAGCATAAAGCCTTTTCGAACTTGCTATATGCACACTCCAAGTGTGAATAGGCACAGTTGCTTTTGTGCCTTTTGTAGTGCGTGACCGGATTTAAACCACGAAGTCATTATGATGATCACCCACATGCTTGCAGCCCGTGTACATACGCTACTATCGACGCAGTATTGACTACAAGATGGACACGTTTTGTTTGAAAACCCCAGTGTTACCGAAGCATCAGTGTCTGCAATCAGCCATCTTTACTGAGAAATCGATGTGAAACCCACGAAAAGTTAATATTTAACTATCGGTCTTATTTAAAAGCTTTGGACAAGGTACCACCTTGAATACAGTATATACTGCTATATTTCTGCCTGCAGTTACAAAACATTTGCAAGGCTGTGCAGTTGCTGCTCAGTTTAAATAGATGTAGTATGTTTGGCAGTTAAAAAGTATATTGTATGTCTTTTGATAAAGCTCGCGAATATTTGTTTCAACTAAGGTGTTGTAGGATTCTAGGGCTGTTTTGATAATTGTTACCTCACCGGTCTATGGCTGCTTCGAAAATCGTTGCTTTACTATTCGAAAACTATTCGAATGGTACACGATTCGGTGTCACCACCTCTGGATTCGCATTCGATTCGCATTCGATTTGGGTCTAGAATTCAATATGCACACACCCCTATTTATTTGTTGTTTCTCCGAACTGGAACAAAATATAAGCGTGACAATCCCGAACCGAACCGGTTCCTGCGGGATGTCGAACCAAGATAATATAGCGGCGCTTTACTAAATTAATCGAAGATAACGCCCTCTTGCGCGTAAATAATAAAACTAAAAGGCTAGTTGCGACAAGTAGCAGCAAATCTTACCACGTCGTGGTCTGCTTGGCCGAGTTGGCCTATGTCGAAAAATGACAACGAATCAAGCACGGATGGGTGCGGCGTCAGTTATGGTAATAGTGTTGAAGATATGCTTATTGTGCGAAGATAAAAAGCGTATAATAATTGGTGGTGAGTGTTCCTTCAGTGTGCCCCGAAAAGTGACGTAATCTGTGAGAGTCGTTCATCGTGCGAAATTATAACGCTTCAAAATGCCCGAGGGTGCGTTATATATGGTTAATGCGCTGAATCTGACGAACATATATATGCGTGCTGGAACGAGCACTCATTTGCAGAGTAACGAGAGTTTTACGTATCATATTGTGTCCTATATCTCCTTGTGTAGCGCAGCCTATCCGAGGGAAGGGGGGCTTTTGTGGAGCCGTTGGAGCTTTACGTCTCGCCTGCCGGATAGGCCATGAAAGCGGAAGGCAAGCCCCGCCGCGGTGGTCTAGTGGCTAAGGTACTCGGCTGCTGACCCGCAGGTCGCGGGATCGAATCCCGGCTGCGGCGGCTGCATTTCCGATGGAGGCGAAAATGTTGTAGGCCCGTGTGCTCAGATTTGGGTGCACGTCAAAGAACCCCAGTTGGTCGAAATTTCCGGAGCCCTCTACTACGGCGTCTCTCATAATCGAATGGTGGTTTTGGGACGTTAAACCCCACAAGTCAATCAATCAACCGGAAGGCAATAACCATTCCAGACTTCACCATGCAGTAAGACTTTTAGCTGCGTGTTTCATTCACAACTCGACGGCTACGTGCTTAAAATCATCACTGCACAGTACAACAGTGTGCGTGCGCATGGCCCTACGCGCGTGCAATGATAAGAATGGGGGGGAAGGTTGCGGGTAAGAGTGGCGGCCGTCTCCCTTGTCACCAAGGGGAGGAGGGGGCGCCAATGCTCCCTCATATCTTTACTCAGGATTAAGGCTACGCGAGTTTTTTTGATGATAATGGTGACCATAGACCCTTGATGTTTCATTAAAAAAACTGTTTACTTCCCAGCTTTTTAACCCGGAAAGCCGGGACCAATGGCAGGCCTCAATGAAAAGCACTGCAGTCCTTTTTTTTTTTTTTAGGCATCCATTGTGGAGCTTGTTTCGTTTCGGACTCGAGCTACGGCGAGGAGGCCGTCGGGGGGGGGGGGGGGGGGGGCTTCAGTGAGCTGTAGCTGTAGAACCCTGCGAATACCTGCGAGTCCAACTGTCGCTTCTTGAGATAACTCTGCAGCTTTCATTCCTCTCCCGTATTTTTGTGACGATGGTAACACGACTCGCGCTCGTCTCACGACTCTCTAATCAGGCGAATGGGCCAAGCACGGCCGAGAGCGCCTGTTATTACGGCGCGCTATAACGAATGATTTCCCCCGAGCGAAGGCTCTTCGCTTCATGTAAAATTCAGCCTCTCACCGTACAAGCATGAATGGGTGCGGCCGTTGCCTAGCTCAAACTTCGTCGGGTTCTGACTTTTTTTTTTTCGCCGTTGCCACGTCACGTGCCATACAAAAAGAGTGGTTGCACGAACGACGAGTCCTGTCGTCATCGATCCATGCACGAAACGTATGAATTGAGATGCACGCGTGGTGCTTTTTGGCGACGCGTAGCAGTCCACGCCCGATATTTAAGGGCTGGAACGCACGTGCTATATCGAACGCTGGTGCGAATTCTGTGTCTCCACCGCACCCCGTCGCCGTCACCTGTCAGCCTGTAGGCTTCAGAATGGTCACGTGCAGATGTCCGTATTCTAAATGCGAAGTGCTTATTAACGAACCAACAACACTTTGTGGAGCGTTCCTATATAGATAGATAGATAGATAGATAGATAGATAGATAGATAGATAGATAGATAGATAGATAGATAGATAGATAGATAGATAGATAGATAGATAGATAGATAGATAGATAGATAGATAGATAGATAGATAGATAGATAGACAGACAGACAGACAGACAGACAGACAGACAGACAGACAGACAGACAGACGGACAGACAGACAGACAGACGGTGAGACAGACGGACAGACGGACAGACGGACAGACAGACAGACAGACGACAGACAGACAGACAGACAGACAGACAGACAGACAGACAGATAGATAGATAGATAGATAGATAGATAGATAGATAGATAGATAGATAGATAGATAGATAGATAGACAGACAGACAGACAGATAGACAGATAGATAGATAGATAGATAGATAGATAGATAGATAGATAGATAGATAGATAGATAGATAGATAGATAGATAGATAGATAGATAGATAGATAGATAGATATTCGTACTAAATACGAAGTGCTTTTTAACGAACCAACAACACTTTTTGGAGCGTCCCTATCTATCTATCTATCTATCTATCTATCTATCTATCTATCTATCTATCTATCTATCTATCTATCTATCTATCTATCTGTCTGTCTGTCTGTCTGTCTGTCTGTCTATCTATCTATCTACGTCTGGGCTCTCTCGTGGTCGTCTGCTTAACTTGACACAGGTCATTGCATGAACAGCGTGAGATACTTGTCCCGCACGTCATAAAGTGCTTTTCTTCAGTCACTAGGTGGCACATACCCGTGCTCATAGAAATCAGGTTCGAGTCACAGGTGATTCAGTTTGCATGAACACGGCAACGGCGATAACAGACAAATAACATCCCCTGTATGTGGTGTGTAACGAAGAAAACAAGCCCTTGAAATCCACCTTCTTTGTAGTTATATGTTGTAATATGTAATGTAATATACTGTAATGGTGTTCTTTATTTAGGATTGGTCTTCACTTAATATGCGGGAAAATGGTGTTATTTGCGCATCCTAAATGATAAAAAAAAAAAACTCAGTGGCATCCAAATACCTTGGCAAGCATTTTCCGTTGATTTTATTTGATTGTAACCTTCCATGCTTGCTCGTTTCCGCTGCTCTGGTAACGACAGTGGTTGTGGCTTTTATTTATTTCTGAATTTATTCGGCCGGATATTGCGCGTCACGCAACTCTTGTAGCTAGAGCTTCTACGCGCTTATTTCGCAACTCAGGCCAAAATGCGCCATCGTCGATGAACGCTGGTTTGTTTCGTTTTATTTTTATTATTGTTTTTTTAGCAATAGCCGTTATGAGATCACAACATCCGAGTCAATGGTTTAGTTGTCACTCACCGGTGTCCATAACAGCTATCAGGTTAAAGAGGAAAAGAATATTCAGGGTTGAATGGGATTCGAAGCCGGGGCCCTCTGTGTCGCCGTCGAGTGTATACTTCACTCTACCACAGTGCTTAGATCTGATTTGCAAGATCACCCTATACAGGCGGGATGTCCTGCAAGGGATCGCATTGACATACGTAATATAGCGCATATAGCAGAAGACCAAAATAACAACCAGGTGTTACATAATGCTAGCTGCGAAACGAGTGGGTCGTTTCATGTTTGTAACCTGTTACAACGGGGTCACACGTTATTCTTCACCGCCATCAGCCCCACCATCAACAAAGGGCACACAATGTCTTACAGATGCGCAGAGGGTATACCACGCTTCTCCGCAGAATGACAAATGATGGCAATAGTGGATTCCTTTCTGCTTCGCGAAAACTACGATTTACGGTGCGCTGGACACCCTTGAAAGTGTACACATGATAGTTGCTCCAGGCATAGAGTTTCCCACTAGTAAATGTAGCAAACTGTGGCCACGAGGTAGTTTACAGTGGGATATACTATAAAAACGCCACTCTTCCCGCTTTCGCTGGGACTGTGCGGTGTGTTCCACGCAGGCCTGGCATTGGTCTTCTTTTTTTTTTTTTCAGTCTACGAGAGTAGTTGTCGTTGTCATATCTTGTTTCTGCTTCTGTCACATTTCATTCGCAGAGAAATTGCTTAACACTGCCAGTTTCTTTTACAGCACACATTTGTGTTCATCCATCCTCGGAGGATATTCGCCGGCTTCGACATTAAGTATAAATTCTTCTGATGCAACTGGATGTCTTGCATGCGCGTTATGACCGAATAAATTGCAAAACAGCGAAGGCACTGCATGTAAACGGGAGGCTTAAGAGATGGAGGAACTGAGAAAACAAACTGCGTCTATATTTCTCATCTATCTTGTGGGCAGTGGTGTTCCGTGCAGAAAATTTTCCCTTTTGTAAGGAATTTTCGCCTGTCATGCATTTTGAGCCAAAGGAAAAAAGGGAATCTTCGTGATATTGCAGGAAATTTCAGCAATGGTCAAATTCTTCTATGACGACCGATAACTAGCGGTCACAGCGCGCCTTCCTCTGCTGCAATCGGTTCTGGCGCATGCACCACGCAAGCATAGCCTTTTAGATTTGTTTCCGATATTCACGCAGGTATATTTCCAGCCAACTATTGATTTTAGACTTGCCAGCCCACAATATGCAGTGTACTAACAGTATTTAAAGTATTGAAGTCATGCTTTTGTTGTGCGGCAGGGGAGGGGCTAGTCATGATTTCAAAAGTCGCCAGTACGTGAGACACGTGTGATTATAGTATGTGTGTGCGTGGATGGGGGCGCAAATCAGTACTGTTGTGCAGGGAAATATCCTGAGAATTTTGTCAGCGCGTGCAAGGAAAAATCTCCGAAATAGGGAATTTTCATGTCTCTGAATGGGAATTCTTCGGCGTGGTACGGAACATGACTGCTTGTAGGCGTTTGCCATTGGTTGCCCATCTTCCCGTAGCCAGAACTTTACATGGGGAAGGCAGGAGAGACGATATATATATATATATATATATATATATATATATATATATATATATATTAGACATTAATTTCAAGGAAAGTATAGGCAATGTTATTAGACCAAATTGTAATGTAAATGTGAAGAAAGAAAAGTGGGTGAAAAGATAACTTGACGTGGGCAGAAACCGAGCCTGCGACCTTCGAATGACGCGTTCGATGCTCTACCACTGAGCTACCAGGGCGGCTACCCTCTCAGCCACTTTATTGGGTATATATGTGATTTGAAACGTTGGAGTGTCAGTCAGCGCCATCTGTAGCCATGGCGGCGAGTGTGGTACACTCTTTTAAGAGCCTGTGTGGCGTCACGTAGCACGTGAACTTATTACGAGCTGGCAGCTCAGTGGTAGAGCATCGAACGCGTAATTCAAAGGTTGCAGGTTCGGTTCCTGTTTACGGCAAGTTACCTTTTCACCCACTTTTCTTTCTTCACATTCACATTACAATTCAGTCTAATAACTTCCCCTATACTTTTTTTTTTTGCGCGGGTTCGAATCCCGGCTGCGGCGGCTGCATTTCCGATGGAGGCGGAAATGTTGTAGGCCCGTGTGCTCAGATTTGGGTGCACGTTAAAGAACCCCAGATGGTCTAAATTTCCGGAGCCCTCCACTACGGCGTCCCTCATAATCATATAGTGGTTTTGGGACGTTAAACCCCACATATCAATTCCCCTATACTTTCCTTGGCATTATTGTCTGTTCGATATCATTAATAATGTGTCGAAACACGGAAAAACGAGTCGCTATGTATACACTTCTTTCCCTTATTCATTAACGAGGGTCTCGTACTGGCAGACTTGGTGCCTTAGGTTGTATACGAGGTACTATTGGTCAGCTGCCAGCTCGAAATAAGTTCACGTGCTACGTGATGCCACACAGGCTCTTAAAAGAATGTGCCACACTTGCCGCCATGGCTACAGATGGCGCTGACTGACACTCCCACGTTTAAATTCACCTATATACCCAAAGCATGAAGTGTACTTGACACTTTCATGCTTTGACGCTTCTAAATTAGGTTCTTCGTTTCCTGGGAAAGCTTGCCAGGGTAGTTAGACAGGACACTGGCAAGCTTTCCCAGGAAACGAAGAACCTAATTAAGAAGCGTCAAAGCATGAAAGTGTCAAGTACAACAAACAAAATAGAACTGGCAGAGCTTTCGAAGCTGATTAATAGACGTAAAGTATGCGATGTAAGAAGGTATAACATGGAGAGAATTGAACACGCTCTGAAAACGGAGGAAGTGTCAAAGCAGTGAAGAGGAAACTTGGAATAGGCAAAAGTCGGATGTATGCCCTAAGGGACAAAGAAGGCAAAATAACTACCAATATGGATAGGATAGTTAAAATAGTGGAGGAGTTTTACAGAGATCTGTACAGTAGCCGAGACAACCACGACCTTAATATACGAACTAGCAGTAACCCAGATGACACCCCACCAGTAATGATAGAAGAAGTCAGAAAAGCTTTGGAGAGCATGCAAAGAGGCAAAGCTGCTGGTGAGGATCAGGTAACATCAGATCTGCTGAAAGATGGAGGACAGATTGTGTTAGAAAAACTAGCCACCCTGTTTACGAGGTGTCTCCTGACGGGAAGGGTACCAGAGTCTTGGAAGAACGCTAACATCAGAGAGAGAGAGAGATAAATAGAGAGGAAAGGCAGGGAGGTTAACCAAGCTTGGCTCGGTTGGCTACCCTACACTTGGGGTGGGGGAAAAGGGGAATAATAGAACGAAAAGAGACAGAAAAGAAGAGGAGTAAGAAAGAGAAGCATAAATAGTCAGCTCGAAACTACACAGCACGGCCTCGCACAGTTCTTTCACAAGCGGTCGAGAAGTTTGGTGTTCCTTAAAAAGTACAAGAGGGCTTTCGTGGCTTTGCGCGTATGGGAAGCCGTCGGCCAAGGTCCCAGGATCTTCTCTTCTGTAAGCGGCCGTGAATCCAGCTGACAGAGCTTGGCTTCCATAATACGTCGTTCGGTCTGGTATGCTGGGCAATGACATAGAATGTGCTCAAGCGTTTCCTCGCAGGCGCAGATGTTGCATGCCGAAGTGCTCGCCATTCCAAGGAGACGAGAGTACGAATTCGTAAATGCCACGCCCAACCTCATGCGACACAGTAAAGTTTCAGCGCATCGTGGGAACCCGGATGGCAAACGAAGTTGCAAGTTTGGGTCGATCGAATACAGGTGCGTGTTGGAGAAACCCTGCGTATTCCATTGTAGGGGAGATATACGGTGAGCAAGTGATTGTAGTAGCCTTGCAGCGTCCGCTTTCAAGAGTGGTATGGGCGTGCGCTGGTCTTGGTCATGAGCCGATCGAGCAGCTTCATCTGCGCGGTCATTGCCAACGATTCCGCAATGACTCGGCAACCTCTGAAATACAATATCGTGACCTTCCGCGAGCGCTTCGTGGTAGTCGTGCCTTATCTGATATACTAATTGTTCATGTAGCCCGTGCTGCAGAACAAACCGTAGTGACTGTAAGGCTGACCTGGAGTCGCAAAAGATGGCCCATTGGTTAGGTTCCTGGTGAAGAATGTACTTTACTTCACCTTGAAGTGCTGCGAGCTCTGCTGCTGTCGACGTCGTGGTGTGAGAAAACTTGTACTGAAGCAACACATTTTCAGATGGAACAGCCACTGCTCCTGTGGAGCTGTTGGAATTAGTAGAGCCATCGGTGTAAATATGTATGGGGTCGAAGTACCTTTCGTCCAACAGACGCAAAGTCAGTTGCTTCAGGGCTAGCGTTGACATGCGTGCCTTCTTAAAGATTCCAGGAACTGATAAGCGCACGTCAGGTTTGACGAAGACTCCATGGCGCAGTTGCTGGATGCATGGCAAGTTTGAAGGCAGGCGGTAGTATGTGGTGGTGGTGGTAGTGGTTAGAAGATGAGAAAAGGCACCTAATTTCTGCAACCCGGTCGGGAGCACGGCGCAGTGCCTGGTAGTATGTCCTGATGTTTTGTCACGGTACCGCAGTACGAAGAATGGGGCCTCCGAGCTGTCAAACACGCTAAATGATGTGACGGTAGCCGTGATAAAATGCGGAATGTGCGCTCTCAGCGTCTCGACAATGATGTGCGTTGTGACCGGTTGTTCTTGTGCAATAACAATAGTTGACACTGTCGATGAGCATCTTGGAAGGCCAAGGCATGTCCGAAGTGCTTGGGCTTGTACGCTTTGCAGTGCACGGATGTTAGTCTTGCACGTGTTGGACAGGACCGGAAGGCTGTACCGGAGAGTTCCGAGAAAGAGGGCTGTATAAAGCTGCAACATGGAGTGCACGGATGGGCCCCATGATTTTCCGGCGACGAACTTGAATACATTCTCAATGCCAATGAGCTTTTTCTTCAGGTATGTGACATGCGGGCTCCAGGTTAGGAACGCTAACATCATCTTAATACATAAGAAAGGAGATGACAAGGACTTGAAGAATTACAGGCCGATCAGCTTGCTCTCTGTAGTATACAAGCTATTTACAAAGGTAATTGCTAACAGAGTAGAGAAAACATTAGAATTCAATCAACCAAAGGAACAAGCAGGATTTAGAACAGGCTACTCAACAATTGACCACATTCATACTATCAATCAGGTAATAGAGAAATGCTCAGAGTATAACCAAGCACTATACATAGCCTTCATAGATTACGAGAAGGCGTTTGATTCAGTAGAAATATCAGCCGTCATGCAGACACTACGGAATAAGGGCGTAGATGAAGTATATATAAACATTCTGGAAGAAATCTACAGGGGATCAACTTCTACCATAGTGCTTCTTAAAGAAAGCAACAGAATACCAATCAAAAAGGGTGTAAGGCAGGGGGACACAATCTCCCCAACGCTATTTACCGCGTGCCTACAGGAGGTTTTCAGAAGCCTAGAATGGGAACAGTTAGGGATAAGAGTTAATGGAGAATACCTTAGTAACTTGCGCTTCGCCGATGACATTGCATTGCTGAGTAACTCAGGGGACGAATTGCAACTCATTATTACGGAGTTAGACAAGGAGAGCAGAAAGGTGGGTCTTAAAATTAATCTGCAGAAAACGAAAGTAATGTACAACAACCTCGGAAAGGAGCAGCGCTTCGAGATAGGTAATAGTGCACTTGAAGTTGTAAAAGACTATGTCTACCTAGGGCAGGTAATAACCGCAGAGCCTAACCACGAGATTGAAGTAACTAGAAGAATAAGAATGGGGTGGAGCACATTCGGCAAGCACTCTCAAATTATGACAGGTAGATTGCCACTATCCCTCAAGAGGAAGGTATATAACAGCTGTATCTTGCCGGTACTTAGCTACGGAGCAGAAACCTGGAGACTTACAAAGAGGGTTCAGCTTAAATTGAGGAAGACGCAGCGGGCAATGGAAAGAAAAATGGTAGGTGTAACCTTAAGAGACAACAAGAGAGCAGAGTGGATTAGGGAACAAACGGGGGTTAAGGATATCATAGTTGAAGCCAAGAAGAGGAAATGGACATGGGCCGGGCATGTAGCGGTAGACAGGATAACCGCTGGTCATTAAGGGTAACTAACTGGATTCCCAGATAAGGGATGCGGGTTAGGGGGAGACAGAAGGTTAGGTGGGCAGGCGAGATTAAGAAGTTTGCGGGTATAAATTGGCAGCAGCAATCACCGGACCGCGTTAACTGGCGGAACATGGGAGAGGCCTTTGTCCTGCAGTGGACGTAGTCAAGCTGATGATGATGATGATGATGATGATGATGATGATATACCCAATAAAGTGGCTGGGAGGATAGCCGCCATAGTAGCTCAGTGGTAGAGCATCGAACGCGCCATTCGAAGGTCGCAGGTTCAGTTCCTGCCCACGGCAAGTTATCTTTTCACCCACTTTTATTTCTTCACATTTACATTACAATTCGGTCTAATAACTTCCCCTATACTTTCCTTGGCATTATTGTCTGTTAGATATCATTATTATTGTGTGGAAACACGTAAAACGAGTCCTTAAGTATACACTTCTTTACGTTATATATATATATATATATATATATATATATATATATATATATATATATATATATATATATATAAGAATGAAGGAGCACACTTACGAAATTTGAGAATTGTTTACTCTACGTTTCGGCCGTGCCACGGCCGAACGTATAGTAAACAATTATCAAATTTTCGTAAGTGTGCTCCTTTATTCTTAATTATATTTGCAGCGGACCCACAGAATTTCTTTTTGAATCATATATATATATATATATATATATATATATATATATATATATATATATATATATATATATATATATATATATATATATATATGTTTATCTGCGAACTAGATCAGCTTTCTGTCATTGAATCTCGCTATGCAATTTTACCAACCAGTCAATGTCAGCTCACTATACTGAAAGACTGAGCGTGTCTTCTTTGCTGGATATAGATAAGCACAACCACGGGGTACGACGCTTGCACATAGACGGACAGGGAGACATTTGTTGTCAAATTTGCGAATAAGGACTCGCGCAAACAAACTATACGGTCGGTGCCGCCTGCGAGTGAAGCGGCCGTTCTTCACTCTGTCGAAGAAATACTCGGTGACGTTCTGCAGCGGCGAGACCGCACATGTAGAGCGGCCATTAAATCTTCGACGCGAGGACCCGCCACCGCATGAAAGACCGGCAAGTACGGCGGTGGTGGTCGCACGCTGGGCCCGCGTGACTGCGCTATCTCGACCGTCGCTCACCGGGTGGTCGCCGCGGTGTGTCGCCGCGCCGAACAAGGAACGCGTCTTTTGCGCCCTCCAGCGGGCGACTCTCGACTTCGTGGTGCGTGCGCAGAACGACACTGCTGAACCGCAACTCTAGATGTCTAGGGACGATCGCCTGTTACGTGCTTTTTTTAACGCAAACCCTCGTATTTCCGGAGACCTCAGACGCCAACTCGTCAGCCATCTGTCGGGCTCTTTCTTCATCGGCCGAGAAACTTGCGCGTGCTATGCTTGTGTGAATGCGTATTTCTTGGCAGTACTTCACAATTTTTGTGCTGGGACGTTGAATGATATGTTACCCATGCCTTGTCTGCTACCGCTTAGTATTGGCACTAAGCTGACAACGAAATGAACGAATGAACCTTTGAACTAGCACGAAATCAGGGGTTTTAGGAAATCGGTGTTTTATACAAAGATTCACAGGATGCGAACGAGCGGCTTTTTTGCTGCTAATATACAACGGAATTCGTGACTGCGTAGTCCACATTTCTTTCTTTCTTTCTTTCTTTCTTTCTTTCTTTCTTTCTTTCTTTCTTTCTTTCTTTCTTTCTTTCTTCATTTCTTTCTTTCTTTCTTGCCTGTGCCAATGGAAGCAAGTTTTCATAGCATCGTGATGGCGAGTATATGATATTTTTTCTCTATGATAACTGGCTTATATAACATTATTTTACGGTGCCACAAGTCTCAGTGCATGCTTATTTTGGGTCCTTATGTTTTCTTTCACATCATGTTTCGTTGTTGTCTTCTATGTTTTTTTACGGTACACTAATGTGCACATGTACGCTATAGTGTGAATACGGGTAGAATGTCAGTAAATGCAGGAAATACGAAAACAAGGAAAACGTCACTGACATTCTACTCACATTTACATTAGTCTACGTGTCTACAGTGCCGCATCTGCGGAGTTCATTCGCGCCCTTCTTTCCTCCTAATCGTTTCACACCTCGAAAGCTTTCTAGCTTTTCATACTGGCAACAACTTTCTAAGCGTTAATTTAGTGTTGTATATACTTATTTCTCGTTGATACTGCACCGTTAAAGCGTTACAAGCTTCACATAATTATTCTTTAACGCCGCACGGAAAATTAAGAGGTGTATTTTTAATTACAGAGTTGTAGCCATAATTGCTCTCCTCAATTAAGTTGCGGGCTACAAGCTACTGCGAGGAAGGTGTTATGAAAAATTTCCGACCACCCAGGGTTCTTTATGGCACGCCCAAATAGTAGCATTTATTTTAATGGCTTTTAATAGCGACCAATGCCCTCCTGAGGTTTCTGCAATCGACCCACCTCGTCGAACGATCGTGGCGTTCTAGTGTGTGCGTGCACGTTTTCGCTTCCTTTCCGCTCTCTCTCTCTCTCTCTCACACACACCACACACACACACACACACACACACACACACACACACAATTCGTTTTTCTTACTTTTCTGTCTCTCATTCTCCCTTCCCATTGCAGGGTAGCAAACCAGATACTTGCTTTTTCGGTTAACCTCCCAACCTTTTTCATACCATCTCTATCTCTCTCCTAATAGCTTACTGCCAACCACGCACCGGGAACAGAACTCTCGACTCGGTACTATACAAAGAGCAAAACAGAGGCAACCCCGCGACTGGCTATAAAGGCAAACTTCCCGCGCCTCCAAGTTGCAACATCAATATTTCTTTTACATAGTTATCATTCCCTGAATCGTCTCAACATTATGCCGAATCATCTGAGGGAACGCGATCCACGCATTGAACAGTATACTCGTTTACGCGGTCAACGTTCACGCCTACACGCTTTTTGCCGCATGCAATTCGTCTCCTTGCGTATGCATACACCTACGGCCAGCCGAGCTTTATAGGATTAGACGCGGTCTCATGGTTTGAGTTGCGGGATTATCGCACTCGGTGACTGTGTCGGTTCGGAGATAGCTTCCTGCAAAGAGCCTTATCCCGGCTCCCGCCTTCACGCTAGATTACCTTCCCGACTGTGAAAGAACCATCGGGCCAGAAAAGAAGCCGGCGGCAGACTCAATCCGGAGGGAGCGGGCGGCGTTCGAAAGAAGAGAGCGGACTCACGTTGCCCACACATGCGGGCGGCGCGTAATATACACACGTTGCGAAAATGCTAGTAAGTCGCTTTGCTCCAAACTTTTTGGGGAGATGGAGAGATAGGGCAGAGACGAGTGAAGGCGATACAACCAGCCGGGGTGGCGGTGGTTGTGCGTGCGGCGGCGCTTATATTACACCGCGAGCCGGTTCTGCAGAGAGCCGGCCGTTTCGCGCTGTTTCTGGTTTGTCTTGCGAATGCGAGCCCGTCACATTAGCGGCCGAGAAAGTGTTTCCTCTGTCACGTACAAATTACAGCTTCCGCCGCGTGGCTGCATTTTTAGTATACGCGCCCGCGTGGCGTGTCATTGAAGCTGACGACTGCTGCATGCAGTAGTCGAGGCCCTGTCAGCGGTGTAGCTTTATAGAAGCGACCCCTATGGCTTGGTGGGTATGACTGAAAAAAAAAAACTGGTGATTAGACAAGTCACTTTAAGGTTTCTCTGGACCTCACTTTCAAGGCATTAAGGCGTTCATTAAGCAACGTCGAAGTGTGTGCGTTGCGAGATATTTCATTTTTTTTTTTGTTTTACGCTGGAATTTATTACATCAGTGGCCTGTAAAACCTAGACGTCGATACTTTCTTAGCACAGATAGTATTTGGGGCCTTCCGACAATGTCGACCCTTCCAGGTCTTTTATGAGGTGCGACGGTTGCATCAGCGAAGTAGCTGAGAGGAAGGGGAGAGAGAGAGTGTGTGTGTGTAGATAGAAGCGAAAGATAACTGTAAAGGAATATATGGAAGAAGGAAAGATAGCTGAAAGAAGCTAGACACGTGCCTAACGTGCCAGAGGGGTGGGTGCGGTAGTCTGAGGGGTACGTGATGAGTGCGCCTGCGCGGGTGGGATGAAAGCGTTTTTCGATTCCTTACGAATCTACGGTTGGTTGCAAAAACTTAATTCATTTGTTCTATGAGCCTGCGATGCCTGAGGCCGTAGACCTATGGCTTTTGTATCCGAACGTGTTAAAGAACACTGCTGCTGATGCACTTGGCACACCTTAGAGGCTGTAACTGTTTCGTCCAAGGACGCAGCATAAGTGTGCTTGGCTTCTTTAGTGATTTCTAAGCAATGCACATATAGCAACGTGACATTAAGATGTCTGATTCTAGGTTATAGTCAAGGATAGGAAAGGGCGGTTCTTTCACAGGCCACTCGATGACTACGGCACCGTAGTCATCCAGCAGCCGTGGTTTTATATTGAGACGTAAGGGGGGGGGGGGGGTGATTGTGTACGATGGTACACTGCAGACAATTACGTGGGAAAACATGTAAGCGCAGAATATGCGTAAACATGTAAGCGCAGAAAGGCTTTTGGCTCTGAACATAAATTGCGCCTAACTTTCTTCCGCAGAGAAAACAACGTCAATTCGCGCAGGTGTAATCACGACTAATTAAAGGTCGAGCAGTATATGTACGATCATATTATGCATACTACACATAAATCACGCATGATTCAATACGTAATCGCCATGTAACCGGTTTCGAAGCATGATTAGGCTACGAAGTCAGCAGATTTAGGTGCTCTTACATATGGAGGTGAACTGGGCAATGACAGTAATCACTGACGATGACATTCCGTTGCCTTAAACTTATTATGTTATAATTAGCAATAGTCAGCGAAGGAAGCAATCTTCGGCAGCAGGGGCGTTCGCCTGTACTCCCGTTCCGCCTTGCGAACATCCTTTCTCATGAAAAGAACTAGGCTTCAAGTGGTGCTTTTCTTTCTTGTCAAACAAAAGATTCCGCAGAACTGAGAACCTCACTTCACGCCCGCTGGGCAGACTCGGCGAAGCAATCACTACACGCGTGGTGGCAGTCGGGGTGGGTCTTCACGCGAACAATCGTAAAACAGCCAGGGGTTGTCTAAGTCACCCTCTTCTCGCCCCGTGTCCTTTTTTTTTTTTTGTCTTTTCACGTTGCAATCAACGCTCGCAAGGGCAAGTGCTGCACGATCCTCCCGGAATTCGCTCGACTGCGCATGCGCTCGCACTGACAGCGCGTATATTGCGTTCCCCGGCTTCGTCCTTGTTCCCAGTAATCGTGTGCACGCGTGCTATAGGTCTCGTGAATCTCCAGGGCTACACCGACGCACGGTTCAGATGGCGTGGACGCTGGTTTATCGTGTCAAAACTAACGAGAGCCTTCTTTCGACGCGCGGCTACCACGAAAAAAAAAACAATATGAAATACGAGGAAAACAACAAAAAGAATTCTAATGGGCTACCCGTTCGTGTGCGCCAGTCGTAAAGAAATGAATACTGACAGCGGTGAAAGGCGGGGACCGCCCGACCCCGCTTCTTTTCCTGATAGTACGATGCACGCGTAGGCAATTCGTGCATGCTATAGTAAGTTTTCTTTTGTTTTTGATCATGCTGTGTTGTATACCCTTGTTGCGTCGTCATAGCAAAGTCCTTCTATGGAACGTTAGAACTGTTCAGTGCTGTAGAAGGTACACGGTGCATGCTAAGACCAGCACTCGTTCGCGGAAGGAAGCAGTTCGAAGTTTTGAGACTTTGACCAGTCGGAAATCGTAAGCATATATATAGAAGATTCCGCGTAGATAAAGCTGAGGCAGCAGCTGTAGCAGCCACAGCCTTTCGAACTAATAGTTGGCTCCGCTGGCCTCTGTGCACAACGATGCACAACGTACTTTGGGAATCACCACGTAAATTTGTCACACAGTACCCATCTAATTCTGCAGCTGGCTGTAAAAGCAGTGATTGGCGTATATAAGCTCGGTGTCGAAACGCGTCTATTTTGTATACACTTCAAGTTCCCTGGAAAGCATTAAAAGATTGTTATAAACGTAGGCGCTTATAACTGCGTATACTCCATTCAGAAGATCGATCGGACATTTGCTGCGTACAAGAGCACATAGCATTTTTAAATAGATGTATATAAGGAGAAGTTGGTGCCAATGCGTGGCGCCGGCTACTCCCCTTGCACAGTAGTCGACATAGCAAATTTTGTAGCAAACACAAGGCTATGCATATGTACATAACTCAACGCTTACGCACCGAGTTCACGTTTTTGAATAATGAGTATCCACATCACACAGAAATGTGTCCACACTGCATAGAAATGTGTCCATACCATACAGAGTTTGTAAAAACACAAGTAATCACGCCAATTTAAGTGTTCACACAAAACACGAAAGTTCAATAAAATGCGTAAGTGCTGAACTGTTTTCAGAAAAGTCATCCCAAAAATATGTTAGTGAAACTCGAAAATACTGTTTTGAAACATACCAGTCAACAGTGACGATAGTACTTTTTTTTTTGTTTAGTACTTCTGAGCTATTTCTGATTTCTCCAGAAAGTGAACGACTGAACGTGCTGCAGTGGCTTGTAGCTTTCCTTCTGGCCGTGGACCCAAGATTTTTGCAATTGATGGAGGTCGCTTATCCAAAGAATTGAGTCTTTGTAAAAGGTTCTTTCGAGGTACGTCATGATTTTTACAATGTAGAAGAATGTGCTTCACATCTTCTTGAGCACATCGCGTTCTTTGGCGCTTTTCAACACGGTCATCTATAGACTGCATCACGTTATATGGTCCTCGATAGCAGACGTCTTGTAGGGGGAAGGAAGCGTTAGTTTTCTACTTATTGGTCTGCGCCATCACATTAGCCTTCGTCGCGCTGCATGTTATTAATGCACCAACGTGTCGATGATCCGTGAAACGAAAAAAGAGATCAAGATAGAAGAAAGGTAAAGAATGCATGGCTGTTGGGGATGATGAAAGCGGGTTCTTAAAGAGTCCGTGGGCGGGAACCAAGACGTGTCAGGGGGGTCTTGGAGGCGCACCGAATTATAAATCTCGAGGCCACTGCAGGGAGAAGCATGCTTCCTGACCTTCGTACGATTAACACCCACCGGTATACGCGAATACGGGGCGGGCCAGCGTGTAATGCGCCCCCTATCAGTGGCTGACGCCTATCTACTTCCATGACGTTTTCAGAGATCCCGTTCTGTCCTATCTTGAGCCTCAAGCCTAATCGGTCAGGGGGAATTCTATGGCGTGAACTGGGCGGCGGCTTTCGGCTGACTTGCTCTTGAAGTGATTGCGCTAGATATTAATTTTGAATGGTATAAAGAATTCTCTACTGTGGCGAAAAAGGCGACAGGTCGATATACGTAGTTCTGTACTACCGCTTCTGATTTAAAAATGAAATTAGGCAAAAGGATGGGAAAAAAATATTGATGATGGTGTCGAATTGACGCCCGATTTCAAATACCTCTAAGTATTTTCGTTTTTGAGAAGTTGCCGCTGATTATCTGCTCTTTCTAATGTGTCTGTATCAAAAGCGACAGCCATGCTCCGACAAGCAAGCTATGAACTTCTGCCCCGCCGCGGTGGTCTAGTGGCTAAGGTACTCGGCTGCTGACCCGCAGGTCGCGGGTTCGAATCCTGGCTGCGTTTTCGATGGAGGCGAAAATGCTGTAGGCCCGTGTAGATTTGGGTGCACGTTAAGAACCATATAGGTGATCGAAATTTCCAGAGCCCCAGTGGGAGGCGACCCTGCTTGGCTGCTCTAACCTTCAGGCCCAAGAGGCCTTGGTTCGACGAGCCCAGGCAGCTGCCGACGCCAATGGGGTCCCGTACTCGGGATCCCCACATGTATACTTGTCGTGGGTGCCGTCTTAAGCAGCTCATATCTCCTGTTTTTTTTTTTTTTTGATAAATAAATGTTTCACCACTACGACCACCACCATGGCGTCTCTCATAATTGTATGGTGGTTTGGGGAGGTTAAATCACACATATCAAGCAATCATCAATCTACGAACTTCTATGTATAGGGCAAGCAGTGAAATGCACAGGGATTTTAATTCGTATAAGAGTTCGGAAATCGTCTTCATCTTTCGCCGGTATATACCGATTCGTTCACGCACGTTCTTACGCACAGCTCTCGCTCGCGGACTCTGTACCTCTTAAATATGCGTTCCCCTAATTGGCGCCAATATTATAATGTATGGTGCTGATACCTTGTAAAAAGGTAATAAAAGCACGGTGCCCACACAGCTATATCAGACTAGAGACATTCGTTTTCTGCTCCTATCATAATGAATTACCCCACGCCATTGGTAAACGTGTCCAAGATGGTGCTTATTTCTTCCATTGTTGCCAACGTTTTTAGATAGTTTTTGATTGTTGCTACGCATATGCAGCTACGGTAGATCTGGTCAACCGCATGCTTCGCGGTGCGCTTTCTTACAGTTGTACTCTGCACGCGAAGGCGCTGTATTGTATAGACGTTTGGAACTTCCCCGAACGAACTGAACAGGTCTTGACGAATTACGCGAGTAAGAATCAAGCAAGGCAGGCATTCAGGTAGCTGAGAGTGAATAGGCTACTTAGCACCGTGTGTAGACTTCGGCACAACCTTTGCTGTATGAGGCTCGTGATGGATGGGCCCTCGTTAACCAGACACCCTACAAGGCGAAACTCATCACTCATCACGCGTGCTAACCTCAGCCGTCGAGCAGCTTCCACATGGAGTTTGGCCAGACGGGATTTTCCCTCTCTTGGCTCCTCAGTGATGCGCGCTTACTATTCTCGATTCGAAGAGCTTTCTACGCCGATGTTATTGATTATGCCGTCGTTGCATTCTTCTGAACGCTGTTTCAGCTCAGGTACGCACACCTCGCTTGCGGGTCCAGCGATGAGCATGCGCACGAAGAAAATCTGTATGGGCAAAAAAAAAAAAGAAGAAGGGAGCGGGGGGAGAACACACGTGCAGAGCGAAGACGCGATCGACGAGATTGAAGGTATTGCTTCGAGACAAGGTACCTCGATAGTTTGACGGAAGGTTGCAATGTAGCTACGTGACTATAAACTGTTATGGAGGCGAAAGCTTTAGATGCCTCAGCAAACAAAAAAAAAAACATTGACCATCTGCGTCCCCACGACTGGTGAAAGAAAAATTCTACCACGTGATGACGTCACTGGGACGTCACATGATTACGTCATCACATGACATCTTCACTTGGCGAAAGGGGGGGGGCGATAACGTAATTAGTGAAAAATTAGGAGTTGTGTATAAAAGTTGCCATGCCTTCAATCGTAGAGGCAATACAAAATCGCCTTAGGTGTAGAAAGGTTTTGCAGAGGGCAGGAGGAGGATCGAGGCATTGACTGATAAGAAGAAGGTGTTCACTTTGTAAGAGACCCTGTAACTTTCATTTTTTTTTTCATGGGAGTCAAAGTTAGAGTGCTGCAGGTGACAATATACCGCCGACAAAGTTCTCAAGAGTACAAAAGATTTTGTTGAAATTTGAAAGATAGCTCTGCTTGTTGAGAAGTCAAGTGCAGTGCTTAGATTGAGATTAAGTTAGATTGAATCTCTCGCCTGACAAATAAGCTTCAATGTAAATTATACAAAGATCATTCATTTGCAGTAATATATATATATATATATATATATATATATATATATATATATATATATATATATATATATATATATATATATATATATATATATATATGCGTGTGTGTGTGTTTGTCGAAGGACACTCGTTTTTACGCGCGCGTTTTGTTTTTGTATTTTTCTTAAGCAACAACTTTTTTGATAAATATAGGAAGTATTTCGGCAGTTTTAGCATAGGCCTCAGTGTCGGAGGAACTTCGTTATGCAGTGAATTGCTGCAAAAAAAAGAAAGAGAAAAAACTGCATGTTCATGTTTCCTCGTGGCCTCCCCTTTAGTGGTCTACATCTTTACGGTGCACTTCGTTTAGAGGCGTTTACTTTATCTTTCTACTCGCCAAGTTCGCCTTACCGTCCTGGTTCTAACTGGACAGGGACTAACCCCCGTATTCACAAACGCTTCTTCACTCGAGAGCTCTCCTCGACTTGAAGAAAGCCGATGGGAGCGCCGTCTCTAGGCAGACCAAGTCACATGCATATCGACAATATTCTGCAGCGATTCCTGAGAAGCGCAGCGTCAATTTTAGTCTAGCAGCGGCGCAGTGCTCAAATCGGTCAAGTGGAGGATGGAATTCGAGTCGTGGAACGTTTCTGAATACGCGAGTAATGCTTGGCAATCGAGAAACGTAGGAACGCATGTCGCTTGTTCCGAGTTGCATAACGCTGTGCGTGCCAGGCTTGAAAACAGGGCCGCCACGTAACGGCCGTAAACGTCCCTGCAGATATTGCTGCAGGGCTTCGAATTTATTGGTGGCTCCTTCTTTGTTTCTTGTTGGCAACACGAAATTGATACGCGTTTTCGGCAGGCAGTAAATGTAGTCACGCAACGCGCCGCAGCAACAGCAGCGGCGCTTTTGAAGCTATTCACTTCGGCATATCGGTGTTCTCTTCGGCACTATCACTTCGGCACTATCGGCACTATCGGACCTCGCACTGTAGTAAAGTTTTTTAGTAAGCGTGTTTGTCGGCCTGTGCCGCATCTCTCTCTCTCTCTCTTAACCATTGGTTGGCTTCTGGTTTGAACTGGCAGCTGGCTGCCGACGAGGTATTCTTGAGCAGCGAAACAGCTTCACAACAGGGGCAACTTTCTTCTTCCTTGTATAGGGTCCTGTATCGTATGTATACGGGGAGAAAGGTGGCACAAGCTTTTGTGCTTCAGCGACCGACGGGGCGGTTCCCTGGGGTCGGCCTCTTTCGCGCTTCGGCGAGCCCGAGGGAGACCGCGAAACGCCGTGGATATGGACCTTGACCCGGCGTTTCGGCAGGCCCAATCAAGAGCTGCTGAGAGAGGCGCCATCTCCTGGGCATTCGGAGAGTGTAAAATTAAAAGTGGCGGAGAAGGAAACACGCTCGCTATTAAGTTGACCGAGAGATGCCCATGATTGGTGGAAAGGGAGGAAGAAAATATGGAAAGAAATGGTCAAAAAGAAAGCAGTAAACATGTACGGCAAGCTCTCGTAAAGAAACAAAAAAAAAAAGTGGCCGCTATAATAGTTCAAGAGCGTACGGGATACAGCCTTCCGAAACTAATGACGTTTTCCTTTTTAATTGCTGCCGGAACGTCTGCAGCCTCATATTATTAAGGTGGAATCGAGTTGCCTGCTTCGATTACGCTGTCTGGCTCCCCCATGACGTCGACGTAATCTTCTTGTTGCGCTGTTCAAACGCGAATCAGATAATACTTCCTGATATACCGCTCACAGCACTGCCCCTCCCCCCCTTGCCATTATTTCAACCTTTTGTCATCTCGGTCACTCTTGTAACCACTAATGCGAAGGATTTACAGCCAGCGGGAAAGTATTTGATGAGTAGTGGTAATTAAGGACACAGAGAGCGTGCTCTTATGTTTAATGTTGACTCAATCGCGCTGCCTTAATGCACAAGTGGTCGAGTTTAATTACAGTATACTGACCAACATGAGAATACTCGCGAGGCCAGCAGAACGATACTGTGACCTTATTCAGTGGGACAGCCAGCTATTTCAGACCTTGCTGGCGGTAAATGTACCAGGGTCAGAGTTGAATTGTCTGATATTAGAGCGAGGAAAGTCGTGTTTGATTAGGACTCAGAAAAAAAATTATAGAAAGCAAATAGGTACTAGAGGAATCGACCGCAAATCTTATACGGGCTTAGGGTGAATAAAGAAAAGGAGGGAAAGAGCATCTGACCTTGAGTTAGAAGTAAAACTTGTTTTGATCATGCACGAGAGAAGGATACCATCGAGAGAAGGATGAATGTATATACTAAAGCGACATGCATAGTGGAGTATCATCTTAAGCACGCAGCTATTTCCAAATTCTCCACGTGCCAACTTATGTTGTTGTGCTGATAAGTGTTATCGATCTTATAGGTGTTATCAGTTGGAGACGCCATTCTCCCGCGTATATACGAATGCGCTGCAATACGCTCGCGGGATCTTGTGTTCTCGTTTATCGCAGGCTTTCCGTGTAATAAATACATTTGTCCGTGTAAGGCTTATATATGCTATACCTAACATCTTAATCTTATAATCTGATCTACGTGGCTCTAGAGCGGAATTCACGAGAAAAGGAATCGCGCGTTAGCCCTTCCACAAAGCTTGAGAAACGGGATGAGTTGTGGTACAGCTAGGTTTCGTTGAGTCAAAGCTGCCGACAACTAAGGGTTATTGGCAGGCTCTTGGGACGAAGCGTCACGTAAGTCCGTCTTATGCCGATATAGAGTTGCTCCACCTGGCGTTCATGGCCGCCACGGTGTAATTTATAGCTGCATCGACTGTCGCAATGATTCGCTCGAGATTTATATGCGAAGGCAAGCGGTCACACCTTCTTCCACTGTCTGCAGCAGTATATGGTTGTTAACCTTGTTTATTTACCATAATACGAAATGTCTCGATGCCGAACATCGCACGAGAAATGAGCACTGTTGAATGCGTTTGTTGGGCGATTCGGGCTAAAAGGCAAGGTTCACAATCGTTTGAATTTCACGTCCCAAAACCACGATATAACTATGAGAGACATTTTAGCTGAGGGCTCCGGATATTTCGGCGACCTGGGTGTTTTAACGTGCTCCTAAATCTAGGCGCAGCGGGCCTTTAGGACATTGCCTCCTTGGAAATTTGGTCGCACGTGGCCCGGCATCGGATCCCGCAACTTTTGGGCCTGCAATTCAGTATATACCACAGCCACAGGACCACCACGGTGGGCCAAGAGGCAAGGCTTTCTTGTCTATGCTTGCCAATGGTGCAGCAACGAAATCCTTCACTCTAATAAAGCGTGTTCCTTAATTAATATCCACGCCCCGAAAAAAAAAGAACTCATGAGTTTGTTACACTGCCACCCTAATTAGGTTAGTACTGTGATCGATATGAAGTGGGTGAATACTTGAACTTTTTCTGCAAGTTTTTTCGGAAAGCTAGACGGAATATTGTCGTTAGGAACATGACAGTGTGCTGTCACTGGTTGCTTTGTGTGTTTCTCGCATCGCAAAGCGATGCGAGAAACACACAAAGCAACTAAACACACTAGCCGACTAGAAGTGTATCCGAGCTCGCCAATAAATGATGGCCGTACCAGCGGAGCTTACGGAATTATTTGCACTACTGTTGTCGTGTCTCCCATTTCGACCTGCTTCCCTCAGCCTCTTGGGCCTCATCCTCGCTACTACTTCTCCATGTTGGTGCTCCGGGCGACTGATCCGGGTTCACCTAATTGGTGCTACGACGGAGTCGGACAGCCAGCCGGCAAAAGTTGTTCAAGTACCCTCCATTATTAATTAACGCCTCGCCGTTGGCGCCATGTTCTGTTCTCTTTGCCATCGTTCGGGAGCCGCTGTGTGCCTGTAGCGGCCGGGACGCGGCACTGAATCATTCTTTCGTTACCCCGTTTGCGTTTCTCGGCTCGGGCCGTAACTACATATTTCGAGCACGCGGGGTTCCAACAGAGAGGAAACAGGGGGGGGGTGGGAGGGGTCTGTCTGTACACAGCTACATAGCTCACTGCTGGTGAGAGGAACAAGGGATGGCAGCAGGCGGGGTACATTCTCCTCACCCGGTATCGAGGAAAGAGGGCGAGGGGTAGCCGGCCGTCGCGACTATAGAGAGCTGTGGCCTCTCGGAAGGCGTCCCTCTCCGTCCTGTCGGTGGCCACCCGTCGGCTGCACACGCACCAGCCGCTTGTGTTTGCCTTCTGCCGCTGCTGCTGCTGCTACTGATGCTGACTCATGCGGCAGTGGAGCGGCCATCTTGAGCTGGGCGCGCGCTAAAAGAGGGACGCGCATGACGGCATAGTCCTTGTCTTTAGTTTTCTGTTCGGGACATTTGTGAAATGCAGGCGGCACGGGGTTCAAACGTCGAATCTGTATTCTTCGGTATGAAGGGGTGCCGCGTGTGGTCGGTGGCGCGTTGCTCCCGACATAGCATATATATATATATATATATATATATATATATATATATATATATATATATATATATATATATATATATATATATATATATATATATATATATACATATATATATATATATAAGGGGAGGGAGGTTGGGGATTACGGCTTAATTATTTTCATTTTGTTCATTTGTTTCGTTCATGTGAACAAAGTGGTCCCTTTGAATTACAAGGGGAGCGAGCAAGTGAGCGAAACACCGTTACTTGGTCCACAGTAAACTTAATTGCTTTTCGCTTCTTTTATCATTACGGCTCATCTTTTTGTGGAGTAATTAAATTAAAATTAAGTAAAAGAAACATGGATTTGAAGAGCCATTCCACTCTGACCGTGGATGACCATGGCAGCTGTTTGGCATACTGCATGAGGTGACACTTTAGAGGTCAGTTTCGTATGAGAGGCCAGGTTGACTGAAGTGTTCAGTCAACGTTCAAACCACTGTGCAGCCTGAGTCTACTACGACACATGAACGATGATACCATCAAGGTTGTGAGTAGGCTTCACTGTAATAAGTTACGTGGAAAAGCCAGCATGCAAAATCAAAGTTCGCGTCTTTTTTTTTATATATATAAGCCTGCTTCACTTCTAAACGGCAGTGCATTGCTAAAAAGACAATTTGTCAGGGGAAGTATAAGCTGCGTTATATATAAAATGGAATGACCCAAGGACGTGCCTAATATTTTAATAATTGTTTGCATTTTCTGTTCGTTTCGGTTTTCCTCGCAGGTATACGTTATTTTCGAGAGCCGTGAGCAGGCATGGCGATAGAATATACGAGACATTCGTGTGGTTTCGATATATTCGCATTCACAAGTGTCGGCATGTCCACTTGTTGTTCACACACTCGCCCTCGTAGTGTGGGTGTCAGAGTTGAAGCCTCAGCGTCAGTAACTAAGCTTTCTTTACTCCAATGTGTTATCCTTTTCCGGCACTTCGTCGACGATGCTCCGAGGTTTAACTTTTGAGACCGGCCTTCTTTTTCTTTCTGTCTGTAAACTCTTCGCAAAGATTACCGTGCGATATGTGGGGTTCAAAACAGAGAGAAATTTCAACAAAAAAGTTTATTCTGAATCCCGCAGTTTCAAAGCCCAACTGACCCCTCGATGGTTCTGTTGAACGCATCCCCCCTCTGTTGGTGATCAATGACAGCTCCTGCCTCGGGTAGAGATGACAGCGAAAAGCTTACTGAATGTATCGAAGGGTCCTTCGTTTGACGCTTGGAAGAGCACTATAAGCACTCCAGCTGTGATTTTCAAAGAAGTCTATACTTTGCCCGAATGGTCGTCAATCCGCAGTAAACGCGCTCATCTGTGCACCCGTGCCGCATCATATTTTTTTTCCCTTCTTCACACTTCGGGGTAACAAACGAAGTGCAACATTGTTAACCTCCCCAGCCTCTCCTTTTCACTTGCTATATTTCGGCTTGAAAAAAAAAATGGCGAACAACTTGTCGTGCTGTTTGGTAACAACTCCGAGTGACGAACAAACAGACAAAAAAAAACTATCGTTCTGTTTCACTCACATTCCTTCCGAGGAAAGGGCCGGGTAACAATAGCTTTTTTGCTGCTGCTCTTTCAGCGCGCTGTCAAAGAGGGGACGAAAACTTCCGTCTGGCCTGCTGTACGCGTTTTACAATGCCATTGTGCGACCACCACGCCCTCTGTCTGCGCAAAGAGGCGAATACCTCTGAAGAACCCGCCGGCACTCTTTGTGCATCGTTCACGATGCACAAGGCCGTAAGCTTTCATCCTTCTTCAAGCACTTCTTCTCTGCGTCGCGCACGCGAAAGACGAGGAATTTGTGGGAACGTCAATCTTCGGACGCTGCCATGGTTCTCGCTTCCTTACTATTTGTCTTTTCCTATGTGCTCAACGCCCTCTAGGGCCAGCAAGTTAGAATGGGCCTCGAAGGACGGTGCGCGCACCTGTATTTGTGGGTTCGCGCGCAGCTAAGAAGCTATGTGTTTGTTTTCCTATACTTGAAGGTAAATCTTGAGCAAATACTCTCCGCACGGTGTTGGCAGAGACAAGAGTGAGAGGATATAGCTTCCGTCTCATATGCAAAGCCGTCGGCTTGCCTGTGGTCTTTATCTATCTATCTATCTATCTATCTATCTATCTATCTATCTATCTATCTATCTATCTGTCTGTCTGTCTGTCTATCTATCTATCTATCTATCTATCTATCTATCTATCTATCTATCTATCAATCTGTCTATCTATCTATCTATCTATCTATCTATCTATCTATCTATCTATCTATCTATCTGTCTATCTGTCTATCTATCTATCTATCTATCTATCTATCTATCTATCTATCTATCTATCTATCTATCTATCTGTCTGTCTGTCTGTCTGTCTGTCTGTCTGTCTGTCTCATCAACCTATATTATGCTAATCCAACTGGTCCTATTAGTGCTAATCGTTTAGCGTTTGCCACAAAACAGATATCCTTCCTCCAAAATGATGCAGAAAGAAACCGTTCCCGTGATACAGTTTATTTCGGTGCACAAACCGTCTTTTGGTTGTCTGTATAAACCTTACTTCTTTCCTCATTCGGGTGCCATACTCTATTTTTGTGTGTGTGTCAGTGATTACGAACGAACCAAAGCAGGACACAAAACTCTTTTTCGATTGTCTGCTGTTCTTTTTGTCTGCTTAATAGTGTAGTGGACCGTAGCAGTATAAGGCATCGCTTCATGACGATTTTTGTGCGTTCGTTTGTTCTTGACGATCAAACACGATGTTCGGTGTGCACGCGATGGAAGTGTGCCTGAAGTTCTGGTTGCAGTAAGACACGCGACGCACGGGACCGTTCTTCTCTAGAAGAACGTCATAAAAGCAGCCAGTATCGTTTTCCGTTCCTGGTCATTTATTTCTAGGAAGAGAATATATCCTATATGCAGCAATGACTAGAATCGAAATGGCAGGAAGTGCGTGTAATTCCACGACCGTGGGTCGTGTATGAAGTACCAGTTTTAGAAAATAGACAGTTTTAAACGGAATAAACGAATGACTGATTTTGCTTCAAGAATCAAAGGCAAACGCCGCCGTGAAGAGCTCCCGCTAACTATTGATGGCGCATTTGTATACTCTCGTACAAAAATTTATGCTATGCAGTGCCACTGCATGAAACTATGGATACTTATTGTTATTATTATTTGTTAGTTTTCTTTTTACAGAAAAATTTTAGCAGCAGCAGTAGTAGTAGTAGTAGTAGTAGTAGTAGTAGTAGTAGTAGTAGTAGTAGTAGTAGTAGTAGTAGTAGTAGTAGTAGTATCTTCATTATATTTCTTCAAATACAATAAAAAAGGACCGAGGCAGAAGGCGTTTCATACGCCAGTAAAGGTGGCGATGTCATACGTTTTTACAAAACAACTACGAATCCGCCATTTCATCAACTTGAATAAACACAGCTTCAACAACGTGAGACACTTAATTTGTGCACACGTACAAAGCACTTCACATATTTATGGTTGACATTGTGCTTGCACGCTATTGCAAGTGATTGACGTTGGAAGAGTTCGTAGTTCATCGTCAGGCGTTAGTCCGTGTATACCGATGTCCGTGTTTTTTCGTCCGGTAAAAACTGTTTTTGACGGCATTGGGAAACGTTAATTTCTTTATTCAGGTTTGTATTGTTGCTCAGGTCCTTACCATTTCGCAAGGGAAACAGCGCGAAAGACAAGGTTTGTACAGGCACTCATAGAGCTATAGAGCTACACGTATACATACCTTCATTGTCCTGGTCTTCCGCGCTGCCGACAAGTTCGCCCTTACCACTTCCTCTGTTGTTTACTGCTTACTGTCAGCCAGGTAGCGCAACTCGTTCGTCACTCTATAAATGGCAACAATAAGTGACGCTGCTTTTTTTTTTTTCTTTTCCACCGTCATGATCTCTATGAACCCAGTACACAGCGGAGGCATTCGCAGACTTGTTTTTCAAAGAGCACAATACTCATTAAACTTCAATAAGCTAAGTTACACCTGCTCCATGAACATTTGTTCTATCAGCCTGCAGACAGTATTCCGAAAGCGCACGAAACGCGCGCTCTATAGTGTCTTTATGCAACGGATGCAGGCGGCTAAAGGCTGAATGGTTTTGAGAGGGAAGATGGACCACGAAACCTCCGGCACCGTATGCGGGACACGCCCAGTGGCACTCGAAACACGTTCGCGTTAAAAGATGTGTCGACGTCGGTGCATACGCATCCATCCTTTTCCACCCTCGCGATCATCACTCATCCCTCCTTTTTCCCCTCGCTTCCCCAAAAGACAGAACAGCTATGCTGGATCATTCCGCATCTTCAGAATGTGTGTGTCTGTGTGTGTGTATTCACTTTTGTCTCTTCCCTCTTCGCTGCTATATTTGTTCCCAATCAGCTCCCTCTTCTTACTGGTCTGTTTGCACCCCGATTTGTTCCACTCAGCTCCCGAGGTCCAGGCGCACACATCAACGGCAACTCCGAGTTTAGCCACCGGGGGGAAGGACATCGCATGGCATAGATGTGACGCGAGACGTCGCCGGCTACCAGCGACGTCCTCGGGTACGTCGTCCACCCCGCCGCCGCGGGTCCTGTCAACGGGGGTTCACACCCGACCCCGGATTGACAAGGAGGAGGAGGAAGACGAGGAGAGGAGAGGCGAACTTCCCGGCGGCCGCTGCGTGACGGGGGTGGCCGGCCGGACCGGGAATGAGCCGGACTGGTCGCCGCGGCCGGCTGCCCCGAGCGTCCACCGAGTCCTGCGGCGCATTGCCGCCGTTTTCCTTGCTGCTTCTGCTCCTGGTCGAGGCGGCCATCCTCCTGCGACCGGGCCACGCCACGACGGAGACCACGGCACTGCCCACCGACAACTCGTCCGCCGAAGTGGTTCCCGCCGCCACGCTTGCCTCGCACGGCGACGTAGGCGCACGTGAGTGTGTTGACACCGCATTCTCAGTTTTGATGCCGCAGTATAACGGCGAAGAAATTGAAGGGAATGACGTATTCTGTGGGTAAGCTTAAGCGTATGGTCATGGGCCGAACTATGTCTCGATAATGGTCATATAGCCTATAGTAAAGGTAGATGGTGGCCAGCAAAAAGAAAAAAAAAAGGCTGAAGAAAGCCTAACGAAATACCTACGATGATATAGAGAGAGTGGGAATGCGTTTGCGTTGATTATGGGTCATTCTGCGGTCACACCTTGCTTTGAAGGTACGCGCATGTGATATGACGCACGTTATTCTGACAGTTGTGATTTGTTCCTGTGTTTGTTAATTGTATAGATAGACAAAAACCGGCCATGTACTTTCCATACCCGAACCTTCTTCGGCGTGTTTCAGAGTTTTTCTGTGCGAGAATGCATTCTGCCTCCACTATGAACTTGCAACTTTCCTTTGATTGTCTTGAAAGATGGGTCGTGAACGTACATAAGCTCGTGTCTTTGACGGAACACCGTATTTTCTTCTCTGTGACACCTTTACATAACGTAAACAAATATAAAGAGCAGTAAGGCGTGTAGCCGATTATGTAACCACCACTGACGTAACAGCACCCGCGTGTTTGTGGTAACACGAAATAGGTGCAACCTATAGTTAACGCAATGATGCATGAACTGGTTGCGGACAGCCGATACAGCTCGTATGCAGTTTAGTTTTCGAATGATTTTTTGGATGTAACTTGCTGTAGTATACTGTAGTATAATTCCGCTTTATGCAACCGTTTACTGCCGTATAACGCTGCTTGATGCAATCGTTACTGTAGTATAACGCTGTTTGATGCAATCGTTAAAAACACAGGAATGTGTATAGGATTACAGGGCCTTGAATGAACCACGTGCTGGGCCTCTACGTTGATTTGGACTAATTGGCAATGGTCCACGCTGCAAGAATGTAGTGCCAGGAAAGATTAAGTGGACAGGTGACACGTATACGCTCGTTGCACGTCGCGTGAATTCGCTCGCGCGTGTGATCTTTCATACTAAGCGGCCTCCGTCATTGCTAGCGTGGCTGCCTCTTTGCATTTAGTTACTTTTCTCGTCACCGGACTTACAAAGAAGTAAGTGCCCCGCCAACGTGCTCACCAGTTTGATTTAGGCAGTGTGGAATATATTGTCGCTCGGATTTCTGTGCGTCGGACGTCCTGTCGGTCGGTTCCTCCGAAGCGTGCGTATACACATATATAGTCGCGTGCGTGTACCTGTCCATTTGCAGAGTGCAATGACCGTTCTGCTCTGCCGGTGGCGGTTTCATGGCGAAGGGTGGCGCATACACACGATACGATCATTTGTTTTTTTTCTTTTTTTCTCAACCTCCATTCAGGTGACTGTGATACATTTCGCAGTTTTCCGAGTGTCACGCTGGGTATTGGCAGTCACGTAGCACTCTGAGCTGAAGAAGGGCCGCCTCGTTTTATGCGAGCTGTAAATCAAAAAGGCGAGTTTAATGGTGCGCTGAAACGACAGTATCCGCAATATCTTTGACATTTTGTTGTTTTTATTATTCAGAGAGCTTGGGACTTTAATTAAGGAAATGAGGTATCCGATGATCGGATGGAAAGACAAGTTAAGTGGTCGCTTTTTTTACCCCAGTGATTCTGTTCGCTTTGCTCATGAATAAGGGCCCTTTGCTGGCGTACTTCTTGCCAACCACTGAGTAGTTGTCCAATTCAATTTCTAGGTTCGCTTTCTTCTTTTGTTTTGTTTACATTTCAAACAACCACAGCATAAAGCAGGAGATATATATTTTGTTAGGACCGCATGCATGTGCATAGCTAGCTACATCTATAGAAGCGAGCGCAGTATACAAAGCATTGCTAAGAATAATTTTGCGAGTCAAATGATGCATACCGTATACATGCGATGGACGTGCATGTATATATCTTTTTGGGAAGCTCGTATGCACAGCACTTTGTATTCAAAACTACCGCATGCGTGATATTGTCCCGCGTTCCTGGCGTTTGATGAAGGAAACAGTCGGTGTTTTCAAGACTAAACATGTTGTACTTGGACGAACTTATGCCATGAAAACTGAACGTCACTCGGTACAAACAATACACGCCGTAGCCTGAGAATGGTGAACACAGCGTCGGCCGTTGATAATCTGCCATGTGGTGAAGCTAGTCGGCATTTATGCACGTGCTTACAAAGATTTTAGTGTCATCGCTAGAAAAAAGAAAACAACATTCTGAATTGCCACGTTAGCATGGGAATAAAATAGCGGAATATCAGCATGTAATGCACAATAATACAGAAGTAAGTGAATACACGTAAACAAAAACAAAAAGATACTTGATCCTTTCTTCAAAAAAAAAAAAAATCAGAAATCTCACAAATTAAAACATATCCGCTTAGATGTAGTCTAAGCACTGGTGGTCGTTAAGAAATAGAAGTGTATACATTTGCATAGTGTCTATTAGAAAAAAGATAACAACAGATCTACTGAGCCCTTTAGAATACACCTACATTCAGAACAGCAAAGATCCTTCGCGTCTTCGTCTTTCACTCGCTGCTGCAGCGATGATGTCGTCTTAGGCCTCTTCTACCCGATTTATCTATTAACTGTGTGTGACGTCAACGATCACTTCTCACGAACTTGTCTCAGAAGCCTTTCATTATCTCTGCTGTAAAGGGACGTTGTCCTGAAACCGGAAAGAGATTGATGCACCGGAATGAAAACCAGCCGCGCAGCTATCAGCCGCATCTCGCCAATATGATAAAATTAGCACGCTGTTTTACTGACGTCACTTCCGTGATGGAGATGACGTTGATAATTTTATGGTGGAGCCCCGCATAAGACATTGTTTCTTTTTATTTGAACTTACTGAAGACTCGAACGGCATTTACCAGAGCGGTTACAGAGGTAAAGACGAAGACAATTATGTGCAGAAATGAGTGGTTTGAACTTCAGTAAGGAAAGATTATATACAGGCTTACAAGATGTGTAAGTCGTTCTAGCAATTTGTTTCTGAAAGAAAGTGTGAATATTTTCGTATATCAAGGTGGCTAGAAGGTGTCGAATTAATCTGGTGTGTATATTAAAACTTTTTGGGCCTGGTAGAATTATAATCATACCACTAATTATAAAGCGCAAACACAATAGTACACCCGACACATGCATGTGCTATCAACTGACTTTATTTCGGCAATATTCCACACGAGAGCGGTATACATGGCATAAACCACGCCGATGGCACACGAAGTTAGGCTGCAGGGAAGTCCCTCATTGGCGGAAGCGCTAATATAGAAAAAGAGATCCACCAAGAGGTGGGACGCTGTACAGTACAAAGTGAGACCCGTGGTGGTCTCGTATAAGCGTCGAATCTCCCATCAGCTCAACAAAGTGGCAGGAAGACGTATAGTGTCACTATATACGGTATACTGTCTGCCCTGGACAAGCTTTCCAAGCTATGCTCCCGCACTTGCGGTATGAGCACAGAAGGGTGCAAAATTGCGACACGTTGTGACGTAAACGTCCCGCGTGGTGTCGTTGTGGTTTATGCCATCCCGCTCTCGTGTGGTATAAGACCAATCGTCGATCAAACTGGAAGATGCGTCAACGAGCGGCTCAGGGAACTCTCACAAAAGAAGAACGAGAATGCAGACAAAGGAGCCCATCTTGCGGCTCATATCAACGCTTGCCGCAGCTGTGAGGCACGTTTTCAAGAGACGTCGATCCTTGGCAGGAACAACAGTGAGCATGCGCGGCTGGCTTTGCAAGCTTCTCATATCAGAAAACGTTCTCATCTTTGCGTAAGCGACACGTCTCTGTCCCTGCACCCGTCCGAGTTTGATTTCATTTCATCGTCGCGTATGTAACACACTGATTCATTTTTCAACTCCGTTTCACTTTTGTGGTTGTTTTTCTAGATTGCGTGGCGCATGTGTGGTAAGGCTGCCTTGAAGGTACATTGACATGTAAGGTTTAACGTCCCAAAACCACCATATGATTATGAGAGACGCCGTAGTGGAGGGCTCCGGAAATTTCGACCACGGGTTCTTTAACGTGCACCCAAATCTGAGCACACGGGCCTACAACATTTCCGCCTCCATCGGAAATGCAGCCGCCGCAGCCGGGATTCGAACCCGCGACCTGCGGGTCAGCAGCCGAGTACCTTAGCCACTAGACCACCACGGTGGGGCTATATATATATATGCATTGACAATTGTCGAAATAAATTCAAGTGATAGTCAGCGCTTATGCTTGTCGTCTCTTTTTTTTGGGGGGGGGTGTGTGTTTTTGTGTTTGCGCTGTAACACTACTTCAATGATATTTTGGTATGGTTAGTTTTTCATTAGTGGAGGAAAGGGGAAGTAAATAACGTACCGTGGAAATGACGTGACTGCGACTTTCCTTTTAAAAAATACAAATAATACTTAGATTCACTGACTCTAATGCGTATATGGGCCTGCAGTCGTGAAGTACACCCTATAAAATATTTCGGGAGACGTGTTTTCTGGCTGCATTTCCGATGGAGGCGGAAATGTTGTAGGCCCGTGTGCTCAGATTTGGGTGCACGTTAAAGAACCCCAGGTGGTCGAAATTTCCGGAGCCCTCCACTACGGCGTCTCTCATAATCATATGATGGTTTTGAGACGTTAAACCCCACATATCAATCAACGTGTTTTCTGGCAACACGAAGTGTTCACGCGAAAGGCGGGGCCATCGCTTCCTTCGTGTCCTGTTATGGGTGCCTCAATTTAAGGATCGCTGTCGGAGAAGCGCGGTCGCGGGAAAACAGATCGTCGCATCGGAACCACTTTAACCAATTTGAGCTGAGAGCCCGCGGCAAGATGAACGCTCACTTAGCGGCCTGCCCAGTCTCTCTCAGCCGAAGCCGTGGGAGCGGCCCTTGTATAGAGAGATGCACTTCGCCGAAAAGCGCATCGGCCCTCAAATTCGTTTACACGATGCCTGTCTGTTTCCTCTTCAGACCGGTACCGTTTCTCTTCCTTTACGAATGAGTCATTCATTCGGCGCGTAGCGAATAGTGAGTGGGGGTGGGGGGGGGGGGGGGGTCCTTTTCGTGAGAAGAGTCCTAACAAGCGAGAATGAAAAAAAAACAAATAAAGCAAGCTTCAATTACTTGTATCCATTGCTCAGAAGAAAATCCAGAAGAGCTAGAAGTTGTGTGAAGTTCGTTGTAAATGGGAAGACCGACCAAACACTGGCTCTTCAATCCTGTGGAAGTCCCGCAATGGTTCCTGAAATCGAGAAGACTGTCATACGCTGAACTACATGTCGTATAGCAAGAAGCTATGGAAACCCGTACGTCTTTTTTTTTTTTTTCGTTTTCAGAAAGAAACTTTGGGAATGGATTTATGTTTATCTTATTCTCCCTCTCCCCCCCCCCCCTTTTTTTTTTTGCGACCACTGATACTAACGGCAACATCGCCACTTGTTCGTGACGTCAACTATGATTCGGTTTCGTATGACGTAAAGCGGGCATGCTGATCTCAAGCCTTCCCACGAGCTCGTATTTCTAACAAAACCCTGTCGAGTCAAAGTCTGTGCTTTTTGCGTGCAAGAACCTGAGACATGCCATTTACTTGAGAACTCATAATCGGCATTGCACTGCTGCTTTTGAAATAGCGTAATTGATTTATTGATATGCGGGATTCAACGTCCCAAAACCATTATGTGATTATGAGAGACGCCGTAATGGAAGGCTCCGGAAATTTCGACCACCTGGGGTTCTTCAACCTGCACCCAAATCTGAGAACACGGGTCTACAGCATTACCGCCTCCATCGAAAATGCAGTCTTCGCTGCCGGGATTTGATCCCGCGACTTGCGGTTCAGCAGCCGAGTACCTCAGCCACTAGACCACCGCGGCGGGGCGATTCAAGTGGAATCGTTTTTACTCGTTTTTTTTTTTTCCCTTTCACTCATACGTCGGAGCACTGAGGAGCCCGATGTTTTGACTGGGACGAACTATAATCAATCAGTGACGATTTACTTGGGTCGCCAGCCGGCACCGAGTGGTGGTGATTGCCGTTTGCGCTTCTGCAGCACGTAATTATGCTAATCGACCACGAGCATGCCACGGGGCGCAGCCGTGTGGTGCATCGTCGTCGTCAGTGGACATAGCGAACCGCGCCAAGACCGCTTGTATACACGACGAAGGTCACGTTCCCACGGGCGCGAGGGCGCGATATGCAACACACGCCACCGGCACACTTGTCCGATGGGGGAGGTCCGGTTGGGCGATACAGGAGGTGTCGCCCGTGCCGCCCCTTCTGCCCAATGGCGACGTAGCAGGCATCCAAACGCTGTCCTGTGTGCAGCGAGTTGACGCACCTACCTGGAGTGAGCTCCCAACGCTCGAACGCAGAACTGGTTTGATTGCTCCCTGCAACTCGGCAGGTTCGCTGGCTCGATCGGCTTCTATGCGGGATAGCAGCACCCTGTGGAATGTCTCATACCTACGGCGACGGCTTCGGTTGCCTAATCAACATTGTTTTGTTCGGTGTTTCATGCCATATTCTTTTTAGTCTTTACTGACGTAGAGCTTCGATCATTGGTCATATGTCAGAGCGATTTAATCTCAGATATTACCGTGCGAAATTGCGCTCTCGGTCCACCTTTGAGTCGTCTTTCGGGTGTCCTTGAAGCCTAAGCGATTCTCTTTTCGCATTTTGGTTTCGATGCTAAGTACGCGTCGCGATATCAATGTCGGCGCAAACATAAAGATGATAATGGGACTTCAATTTTTGTTGCGAAACGTGCTCGATAACTTTCCATACTTTGGACATGCATTTCTGGGCATTGGTCGGCTTGAAAGACCACTTGTCTGCTGACATCGTTTATTCTTCGGACAGAGCCACGAGAGTCCATGGAGCGGGTTCTATTTCCTATATATACGCTTAAGTGTTATTACTGAAATTAAGCGCTAAAAAAACGAAAGAAAAAGGAGTGCGTTATTTATTTCAAGGTACACGGGTTTAAGTACTAGTGGCGCCGGGCTGTCGGCCAGAGCTCAAGATGTTCATGTTTTACTTTTACTTGCGGGACTGTAGCATGTGTGGGCGTGCGTAAAATAATAAAGTAGTACTGAGGAAAAGTGATCTGAGAGTAGGCGAGGGTGCAATATGCCGAAGGCGGGAGCCAAGCCCGCATCTCTGGATTGCTTCTAGAATACTTTATCTCTTATTCCGAGCTATATGCTTAGGCGCCAGAATGCTGACTTACTGTGGTTGAAGCACATGTACGTTCTTATATAAACATATATGGGCCGTATCTGGCATTTTCGTGAGGGTTTTTACCGACCTGCAGGTCGGTAAAAAATAAAAAAGTAGAGCTCGGTCAAACTCATATAAGAAATATGTTTTGCTTCCGCCTCACAGAAATTCTCTTCAACCGGGCTAGCTCAAGCCCAATCTCACCAACATATTACTCATCCGGACGCACACAGACTCACGGCTTGACCTACGTCCGAGTAGACCTGATTGTGTCGACTCATGAGTCAGTTGGTGTACAATTAGATTTTTCGGTCATGTTGTCAATGCTCTTAATTTAACCCCAATATCTCGCATAATTGGAGCTCCCCGATTAGCCTTTCGATCTTCTACGTTCAAATACCTAGCGCAGGAGTCATTGATGTGTGCATCACTGATCATCATCCTGTTTTTGTAACTTTCGCCGTAAATCTACCTCGCCTTAACACGTGCCATTTCACGTCAACCTTCGATCAGGAAAACTTTATCAAGGCAATTCAAGGCTCTGAGTGGTCTTCCATTAGCACCTTAGAAAATCCTTGAGAAGCACTAGGCAACTTCTGCTCCCTATTTCTTAAAACTGTGCATGCAAACACTAAAACTGTTAAATGCAAGAAAGTATATAGGTTTCAACGTAATCCCTGGTTAACTCAAGGCTTGTTAACTAGTATGCGGAAAAAAGATAATCTCTACAGGAAAACAAAAAAAAACAGCCATTTAATGTGAATTTGAGACTTAGGTATAAAAAATATAGTAAGATGTTGAATAAACTGCTGAAACAACCAAAACGACTTTATTATGAAAAAGAATTCTGTAAAGCAAGAAATGACCCAAAGAAAAAATGGAAACTTTTCAATGACTTTTTAAACAGAGCTCAGGTTAGTAATGCAATTGATAAAATTAGGTATAAACGGCAAATCTGTACTGAGTCCTCTGACATAGCCGAGTCTTTTAGTGATTACTTTTATGAAATATACAATGATAGGCCCAAAATATCCTCGTACACCCTTGCCCGCTGTATCCATTCATTCTTTCTATTTCCTGTTACCATTGACGAAGTCTATTCTACAATCCTGAGTCTAAAAAACTGTAGCGCTGGACTAGACAATGTATCGGCGTTTCATTTAAAACTTGCTGCTCCAGACATCTCAGAAGTCTTAAGCAATATAATTAATGTCATTTTTAAACATGGTATATTTCCGAGCTCACTGAAAAAAGCCAAGTTAATCCCAGTACACAAAAAAGGTGATACGACAGATGTCCGTAACTACCGCCCTATTTCTATTTTGTCTTCCATCAGCAAACTTATTGAAAAATTATTTCTGAAACGTACTAACAAGTACCTCAATAAATTTAAGCTGCTAAAGCCTTGTCAATTTGGTTTCCGGGCTGGTAGTTCTACGAATTTAGCATTGCTATCATTAACCGATTTCTTGAAAACGTCCATCGACAACGGTAATTTCACAGGGTCTGTATTTCTTGATTTCACGAAAGCCTTTGATACCATTAGTCATAATATTTTATTTTAGCAAATTAGAGTCCTTGGGTATCACTGGCCCATCCTTGATCTTCATAAAAAACTACCTTCTTGATCGTTAACAATCAGTCTGCTTTGGGGGCGTTAATTCTAATGTTAAAATAATTATTCAAGGGGTCCCACAGGGTTCTATTCTTGGACCCTTACTGTTTTGTATCTATATTAATGATTTGCCTGACTGCCTTGAAGATTCTAAAGTTATTCTTTACGCTGATGATACGACCATTTCCATCTCGCATAAATCATTACCTACTCTGATCAATTTGTTGAACAAAGAACTGACTAATGTCGTTGAATGGTGTCGCTTAAACAACTTAATTTTAAACCTGCTCAAAACTCAGTTCATGGTTTTTAAAACATCACAAAAAATGCTACCTTTCATTCCACAAGTGTTCATTGACAATCATTTCATTCCTGCGTCTAACTGTGTGTGTTTTCTGGGCGTAAAATTAGACCCTCATTTAAAGTTCACCAATCATATTCTTTACGTTAAAACAAAAAACAGCATTTGGTATAAGATCACTCATCAAATCTCGTCCTTTTTTTTCACTTGAAGCCTTATTGTCCTTATACTTTGCCTTCATATATACATAGTCACATCACCAATGGCATTACATCATGGGGAAATACATATAACACTCATATTTCGTCTGTACAGCACATTCAGAATCAGGCCATTCGCATTATTACCAACAGTTCATTTTATTCTAATGCTACCCCACTCCTTCAGGCTAACTGTATTCTTACTGTGTCTGTCTTATTTAATTTTCACTTAATCATATTGTTATATAAACAACTTAACAAACAGCTTGTGTATGATTTAATCGATGCTAGTTTACTCACTAACACCAATAGCACTAGATTCGCCCACAGTCACAACTTCCTTTTACCTAAATGTAACACCAATTATGGCAAAATGACGTCCGCCTTCGCGATCATTGAATTGTGGAATAACCTGCCCTATACACTAAAATCATCATCATCTTTTCATGCATTCAAACGTGAACTTAAAAACTTCATCTTGCATAACTAGGTTGACAACGATGATTACTTAACGATTCTTATGTATCCGGGCATGAAATTGGAAAGTCTTTGCAAATTTAGGTTATTGCTTTATGGCGTGATTATGTTTTATTTGTATAACTTATTACTATTGTTCTTGTGTCGCATTCTGACTGCCTTTTTTGTTTACTTTATGTTATTTTATGTAAGTTCACTGTTTACTTTTCACTTGTGTTGCGTATTTTACGTGCTGTTATAATTAATAATTTTATTGTTATTGTTAACCGAGGGTCCCACTGCAGTCGCTTGACTTTGGGACCCTCGTCTGCATACTACATTCTACGAATTTTGTATTTTGAATGAATGAATAAACTGAATGAATGAATGAATGAAATATGAGTTATCAGTGGTCTCAATCTTCTAGGAACATTTTTTATGAAATACTTTACTCCCACGATATACTTTCAGCAAGAAGTACTCATGAAAGAGTTTGCGGAGGGTCATGGCAATCGCTTCTCCACCACCTCGCCATGCCCTGGTAATTAGCGCCTCTGATCAATAAATATTGAAATTTCCGGAGCCCTCCACTACGGCGTCTCTCGTAATCATATGGTCGTTTTTGGGACGTTAAACCCCGCATAGTAAGCAATCAATCATGATCAATAAATATTGAAGTGGCGCATCAATGGTGGTGCGTTCAGACATGTGTGAACAGTGGTGAGTATAAACGTAAGCCGATATAAGGTTGTAACACGGAAGTCGAGTAGATAGGACCATAAATCGGCAGTAAATGGTGGAGCTCGATCGCTCAGGCTGACCCAAGTAATATAATTTATGCTTCGAGCTCACTCGTACTCACTCATCAATATCTTCCTCTATACCGCACTCACTCGGACTTAAACTGACCAAAACATTACTTGTCCAGACTCACTCAGACCCACAGGCCCGATCTGGGTCTGCGTGAGTCGACTCATAAGGGAACCTGTCGACCTGTGGTCTGAGGATTTTTTTTTAACGCGATTGTAAATTAAGCACATAGACTGCACTATAGACGAGATACTTCGACCAGTTGGTGGTAATTCATCATGTAGGAACAGACGACATCCTCATAGGTACGACACAGGGAATCGGGCGTGCTCTCCGTGATGAACCATATATACGTGCGCGTCTCGGATGAATGCTTGCGCCGCATACAGAGACGTCGAGTCAGTGTTGCATGGGCGACGGCGCAGACTGGCGACACACGAACTCATCGATCGAGTTGCCACATGTCTAGCCGCCACAACACGCGCTCGAGTCCCTGCAGGGGTGGCCCCGCCCTCGACGCCACACGCGACACCGGGCACGTCACGTGACCTCGACCGCGTACACGCACCCTTCTAATGGCTCACCGCCGTTGCATTGCTGCCGTGGCTCCCGTTTGTGATTCATGTATGAAGGACATCCATTACGGCAAGAGTTAACACGGGCACGCTGGCGGCCATGATTGTATACCGCGGTACGGGGGTCAACGGAGCGCATCAAAGATAAGGCTCGTCTCTGCCAGCGTGAATGCCAAGTTCAACGCGACGCCGCAAGAAAGTTTCGAAAGATGGCAGGACTAAACAGATAAGGCTTTGGGGGGGGGGGGGGGGATGACAAACGAAAGCGTAATTAGCACTGGCATCATATGAACATATACAAAGACACGCGAGACAGTGGTGACTGTTAACGTGAAGACTGCGTTTTTAATATTGGAAACGCTTTCGTATAGCAGGCAGGGAGATAACCTTTGCAGCTGTACCACTCGATTCTTGTTCCAGTACACTTCATACGTTGTTAACGCAGCTAACTGAACTCCATTGATATGTAGCGGCTTTCTGCTTTCTTTCTCTTTATTAAAACATGGTATCATACATTTGTATTTGCTGTATGCGGTAACTTTATTACCTTGGCATCGTAGTGAAAAGTTGTGAGCCAATGTATGTTCGCTGTAGCGAACGTTTTGACAATGGATACTTTTAGTCATGGCTTTCAAGAACTGATTGTTCAGACAAAAGTCTGTCTTAAAGGCGAGCTAACGCAGCAGCTAGCTGCCGTCTTTGCCCGCTGTAACGAGGGCAGTGACAAAGAACGTGCTCGATCGTTTCATCGCTGCCGCAATGATCGCAAGCAGCACTGTTTTCCATGCCGATTTGGAAGGTGAGAACTTTGGTGAAAGCGACACCAATCCATAGTTGGCAAAGAACCGTTGTCTCAAGTTGATCTGTCTTTGCACAGAAAATCAGTGAAGGCCTTATTGAACTTTTCCGTGGTAAGGGCGTACTGTATAGGCTATATCACCCCAGCTCTTTTTTTTTTTTTTTACTGCGAAGCATTTCTTAGCGAACTTCGGCGACCTTGAGCGTATCTATCTATCTAGCCGCTTACGTTTGGGTGCTCTCGTGGTCACCCCTTAACTTGACGTGAACCAAAATTAGCATGAGAGGGTAAGATGATTTGACGAATATAACGCGCTGGTTAGGACATGAATAATGTAACAATCCCGTCGCGTACGTCGTCAAACACTTTCCGCCAGACAGTGGCACATACCCACGGGTGGGTATGTGCCACTGGCATGCGGGCATGTGCCACTGGTTATTGACACTTAGTATCAAGGAACGACGAGAACACACATGGGCAGTTTTAACGTGCGAGCTTTAAGAAATACCCGACATCCGTGGCGTCGACCCGACGAATGCAAAGAATAAATGTCAGGCTGCCAGCCGGAATCGAACCCAAGCATTCTGCGTGGCAATGAAGCATTTTACCACAGAGCTACGCCAAGTCTCGAAACTGCGTTTGAACTAGGCGCTAATCTTCGTGAAAGGTCAATAGTGGTTGCAGTGCTGTCTACGAAATTTTATAAACATTACATATTGATTGATTGATATGTGGGATTTAACGTCCCAAAACCACCATATGATTATGAGAGACGCCGTAGTGGAGGGCTCCGGAAATTTGACCACCTGGGGTTCTTTAACGTGCACCGAAATCTGAGCACACGGGCAAAACATTACATGTGAACTCCTTTGATACAGCCGTCACGTCGGGTTAACATCCATTGTGACTAGGTGCCGTGCGCTGAAGTTGATTAACGTAGCGCTGTTCAGGCCTCGCACCCTCGCGAGCATCAGCGGTTCATATCAGCTTCTGGTGTTGCTAATGCGCACGTTCCAGGTGGCACCTTTCCGCAAGTGCTGGTTATATAAGCATCTGCAACCCTTCAACATATGTGCGTGCGCGCAACATCTGTACATATATTTAGCGTCATTTAATGACGTGTCACTCAATAAAAAAACTGCAACACGGTCACCTTCCCTGCGCATGCTTCGCATAACGCCGATTCCCAGGTACGTGGGATCTGCCGAATTTTTTCCGTTTTCGCGCGTCTATTTCGCTCTTCGCTTTCTTTCCCATATTTCTTCCTCATTCTCCCTTCCCTTAGTGCAGGGTAGCAAACCATATGCTCCAATTTCTGATTAACCTCCCTGCCTTTCCCTCATTTTATTCTCTCTCTCTCTCTCTCTCTCTCTCTCTCAGTCATGACAGAAACACACATAGGTGTCATTTATGAAAAAAAAAGGGGGGGGGGAGTGAGGCTCTTTAAGATTTTTTTTAATATTAAAGTGAGGCTCTATAAGATTTAAGAGCTCTGCTTTAGGCGTATTATACAACGTCTCCGTCGACAGTCGTTTCTTCAATGTTTCCGTGCACTGTTTTGTTTCGACAAAGAACTCTGCATGACGTCACGTATGACCTCAACTACAGAGCCCCATAAGACCCTTGCGTGTGCCGGTTGGCGGCCTCTGAGCCACTGGCTCAGTCACGTGATAGTGCTCGCACACGTGGCACGCGCGATGCGATTGCCATCTGCCGCAGCATAGGATATTACGCTGGCAGGGTCCGTTTCTATTATTGATTCCTCGGGGTTCACCCCGGCGCCGCCACATAGTTTTAAGCGCGCGGATTGTAACCAGGCAACGCCAACTCGGTGTTCGGAAAGGCATTCTTTTGTGTCGCGGGTTGGAAATTCGATAGTGCTTGGGTTGTGTCTATAGGTGCTGTCACAGCTGACAGTTCCCGGCTCATGACGGTGCATTTGCTACCTCAATTTGTAGAGTATATTTCTTCCGCATTGTCATTTTGTAATGCGTATAGTTCCAAAAATCGAAAGTGCTTACGACATTGCTTTTTTTTAGCATTTATAGGATGAGAAAAAAAAGGCAACAGCGAGGTACTTCTAACTTGTATGTATGCGTGCATACACGCACACATACAGACACACGCGCGAACGTACATAAAAGTTAATGGAACCCCGCGAAAAATTTCTGGCTTCGCTCCTGTGGTTCGCTCTAACGTACTTTGCTAGCCGTGATTTTGGAGCATAACAGCGCACACATTTATCGCACCTTCTTTGGTGCGATATGCAAAGCTACCAGTGTGTTCGTGAAAAACGTGCGTCCTTTCATATTTCTGTCCTCGTCCCTCCGTCCAGTTTAGCTAGCCGGGCATGGCCTGGTTTACCTTCCTGCCGTTATACATTCTCGCCCTCTCTTTCGCTCTATACAAGGAGTCGCGCATGGAAGCTTTCCAAACATAAGTGTGCATGGCTTTCGTCCCGCTCTCTTTCTCTCATTCCCTTTTCCTTACTTTTCTGTCTCCCATTTTCCCTTCCCAAGTGCAGGGTAGCGAACCAGACACTTGCTTTTTGGTTAACCTCCTTACCTTCATACTATCTCTCTTTCTCTCTCTCTCTGTGTACAGTGAACCTACGTACTACGTTTCAGGCGTCACAGATTCTGATACAGTACCACAGTTACGCACTAAGAGGACGTACGCGGCCAGATCTTCGGGAAGTGGCGAGCGCTACAAATCGGCATACATCAAAGCAGCGTGGGCGGGAGTGCATGCATCTCTTGGGTGCCGCACCCAGTGCTCGGAAACGCCCCCTCGCGAACGTTTCATCAGCAACGTGGCTGTGCCTATGCGGCATCTGCTTCTGAGAACCGCGATGTCGAAACCTATAGGTGTGCAATTACGTCACAAGTTATTGATTGCCCCTCCACTGCTCGTTGCGGCGCAGGTGCGTAACAGTGTAGAAGTGCGGCTACTTTGATCCCGCAGATTCCGCCTCTACATACGATTTCAATCTCGAGCCTCTGGCTGTGGTAATGCCTGCTATTACTTCGTTTTCACTTTAGCGTGCTATCAACCATTTTTCCGCTGCTTTATCGATGCATAATGTGTAGTTGCATGTCTTAATGTTTTTTCGTACTCGTTCAACACTTCACTGGCCTCTTGACGTTCATTTTCAACTGGCTGTGCCATGTGGCCCTTATCTGAGCATACACTCCGATGCGATCGTTATTCTTTAAAAACGATTTGACAATCAATTTTTTTCGACCAAGTTTCTCAGTTTTTTTTTTTCTTTTACGTTGCAACGAAAAGCTCCTCTCTCAGTGAGGGTTAAACCTGGAGCGCTTGATTCCAAAAACCACGTGAATTTCTTGTAAGAATAATATTTCGATCTGACAAGCCGCTGAAATTTACGACTGCCTCCTCTAGAAACGCTGAGAATTTATGGCAATTCCAGTGGCTTTCCTCGTAAACTGCTTATTACACTCAACGTGCTACTTTCACTCGAGTGAAGTGTAACTGCGGTTAACTATCTCCATTCTGCCATTTTCATTTTTTTTATTTTAGTCTAGAAAGCCCGAAGAAAAAGTTTTAGAGAGCTCGTCGTCACGCGAAATTCCTTTACCGACTTTCGGGCCAAGCGCCCGTTGTAATTCCCCAACTAGAACACACGTGGCGCTGGTCTCTCAGTTAACTTTCATGCTGCCCGTGGCCTCTGCGATTACCGACGTGGCCGGTGCTGATTGCGGAGGCTACGTGCTGCCGTTCATGATCTATAAAGATCCAAGGTCTAGCGAAGGCTGCGGCACTGCTCTGCTCGCTAGACAGGAAGGTGCATGGGCATATTTTAGATTTGGTAAAGAATATAATAAAAAGGTGTACTGTAATTCCAACACTGTTAGAGAGCATTAAACACGTACATCATGTAAAAGGTCACGTGAAGGCTCCCATCGGAATTATCGATTTTTTTTCCGATTGAGGCATCAAGAGTGACTTTAGAGAATAAAGCTATAAATACCGCGTCTCTAATGAGAAAAGCGGTGCTCGCTTAAGCCAATGTGACGTATACGGTCTTTCCGTTAGGAGGTTTACCTCAATTCGAGTTTTGAGCAGTTGTCTTTAAGTGTACCTGTCACCTTATGTGAGCTACAGATGCAGTAGCCTTTAAGCACACCAGAGCAGACATGTCCATTTCATTTAACGCTCAAGTAAGGGGGGTTGCGTATGTGTGCTCGCAGCATCCTGAGATCAATATCATGAAAGTTGAACCGTTTTCAATTGCGCTCACGTTGTGCGCGAACATGAACACTGGCGATTTTATAAGTAAGGGGAATACCTTATATAACATGGTATGCGCCGTTCGGATGCCTGCGCTATGGACGAAATTTGCGTTCTCTGCTCGCATTATAGCTGCCGTCTAACGCAAGCAAAGCATTCCTGAACCTTTGGCTCCAAGCTGTAGACAGTAGACATTGGAGTGAGAAGCCCCCGTGGGGGCATAGTGGTCACGGTGCTCCAAATGAGTGTATAGTGCATAAATAGTGCATAGTGTATAGTGCAGACCTAAGAAAGAGGCGTATACACAGGACCAGCGCTGAAATTTAAACCATGTTTATTCGGGAACGTGCATGAATATATACATATATACTCAAAACCACAATCATCTATCACATCACACTCATACAACGACAGCACCAAAGAACGTTTTGCACTGTCAAGGAAAAACCAGCTATACACTATACTGAGCAAGGAATCACACAGGCGTCACAAGCAATGATCCGCATTGATATATTAATAGTCTTACAATCAAGAAAGTCATCTAAGTCAAACTTATTTCCAGCAGTGTGGTATTAGGCAAACACGTTAAATTTAACCGCGTTAAAGAGACAAGTGCTTTATGAGGCAGGTACGTTAAATATGAGAGTTCTTGATGAAACTATAGAGCACGTTCTCCGTCACTGTCCTCGTTACAGCGTGCAAAGACGGCGACTAGCTGCTGCGTTAGCTCGCCTTGACGACAGACCTTTGTCTGAACAATTAGTGCTAGAAGGGCGACATGATTTGTGTGCTCACAGAAAATCAGTGAAGGCCTTACTGAACTTTTTGCGTGGCAGCGGCCTATTGTATAGACTGTAGCACCCCAGCTCCCCCCCCCCCTCCTTTTTTTTTCTCGCGCGCGTCTATTTCCCTCTTCACTTTCTTTCCCATCTTTCTTCCCCATTCCCCCTTCCCCTAAATCTAACCCGGCCCCAAGCACTTACATTAAGGCTTTTGCAAACGCGGATGTACCCTACTTTGAAAATGTTACACATCATGTACCCTGACCTATACCCAAGTAATCTTTGTCCACATTGTGGGGAAATAGCTTCATTAGAACACATGCTCTGGCAGTGCACCAAATTCGCTCATTTATCGCACATCACCTCTGCCAGATGGGAGGCGGCAATCCGCAGCTCGTCCTTGGCAGATCAGCTCTGGGCTGTCCACCAAGCCCGCGAGGCGGCTGAGGAGCTTGGCATCTCAGTCCCCACGTGGGAGCTGCCCGCATCACAGTGATCTGTGTTTTGGATGACCAAATAAAAGTTTATCCAATCCAATCCAATCCCCCTTCCTCTAGTGCAGGGTAGCAAATCGGATGCTCCATTTTCCTGTTAACCTCCCTGCCTTTCCCTCATATTGTTCTCTCTACTTTTGATCACATCCTGTAAGCTTCTTTGATCAGCCACCAACCAACTAACTAACCCGGATAAGAGCGATTTCACCACCATGTTAATATCGTTTTTTTTTCTTCCCACTCGCAGCGAGCAAGGCGGCACTCAGCCAGCCGCCACCTCCGGAAGAAGGCGGCGGCTACATCTACTGGGTGCGCGGTCCCGAGCAGTACGTGTCGCTGTCGGGCGACCTGAGCGTCGAGTACGGGCTTCCCGAGGTACGCGGCGCCGCCGGCAGCGGTCCAGCTGGCGGGCTCACGGCGCACGTGGCCGACACTCGGGACGGCACGGTGCTCGCCAAGACCGACCTGCCCCGCCGAGGTTCCACGGGGCGCGTGGTGTTCGCCTGCGGACTCGTGCACCGCGCCGGAAATTACAGCTTCGCGCTTGTCGCTGCTGACGGGGTGAGTGTGCGCGCGTGCGCCGGCGTTGACAACGTAGTCGTAGTGATAGACTTTTTATTCGGCCAACTTTACAGGCCGAGCATTTCGACCGCATGTGCGATCAGTCGACGCTGTTCTTCTTTCCCTTCGGCGCCGATCCAGTCGAGCCGGGAGGTAATGGAAAGAAATGGGGGAGGGTAATAGCTGGATTGCCGAGCAGTTGGGCAGTAAAACAGGCAGTGTGACAGGTTGGCATGTGGGGAGGGGCAATTAGGACAGCAGAGGTTAGACCTATATTTATAAAGAAAAAGGTGAGAGCGGGTTATCAGGCAGTTCGTTTGGATGTGCCGTAGAGTTCGAGCCTCGAGCGCAGTGAGTGATGGATGAGGGGGAGGGTAAAGACGCTTGTCGAGCCGGAGCTGGAGATATACTTCCTTGATAGTGTGACGACGTATTATCGCGCGACGAGGAGTCTTTCTCAGTGGAATCAGCGCCCGTACTGCCATGCACTTACTTCTCATTCTTGTCCTCCTCAAAAGTAGCAATCGGTGTGCGCACCAGGAGTGGGAGAGGGGGCAGGCCCTGCCCTGTGTTCACATAAGAGGTGAGGGTGCAAAGCGTGCCACATACATTGTCTTAATTAATAGGCGCGGCACACTGCGGTGATCCAGCAACTGGTACTGCAATTTATTCTGATATGACCTGTTGTCAGGTGAGAGAGGGAGACATAAAGATGCAAGGAAAGCCAGGGAGGTTAAGCACGCGCACGTCATGTTTGCTACCCTGCACTGGGGAAGGGATGAAGGGGAGAAAAGAGGTTGGAGAGAGAGGAGAAAGGTACACACAATCACGAGCACACTCGGGGGAGCACACGCAGTCTATACAGGCGGTCGCTCAGGTTTGTTGTCTTCAAGTGATGTAGGAGCACTTTAGTCGCTTTCTGCGCAATTGAGGCAGACGCCCAAGGTCCCAGCATCTTTTGCACTCAGAATGGTCTAGAGTCCAGTTGGTTCGAAACCATCCGGAGTTGGCATCGCAGCGTGTTGTAGGTGAGACATTCGCCGTCGTGGTTGAGTAGCTGCTTTATGCTGGTCCGAAGGTCGCGGTTCGTTCCCGGCCGTGGTGGCCGTATTTCGATAGCGGCGAAATACTGGACGTCCGGATACTGTGGGCTTTTAGTACACGTTGAATAATACAAATAAGTAATACCAGATCGCTGAAGCTATCCGATGTCACTTACTTCGGCGTGCCTGATAGTCACACCATCGTTTGGGCGCGTAAAACCCAAGCTATCGCTATTATCGTCAAGCAAAAAAGTTCGTTGAAGTCCAATATTTCGGTGATTGTTTTCGCCAGAGTAGCGATTGCTCTGTTCAGCAAAGCAGTTTCTCTCTGGGTGTATAAGTCACATCGCTCCAGGGACATTCCCCCGTTTGCCTTCTCATCGCTGCAAGCATCCATATTGCCGCAAATTCCTGTTTTGCTCACATAATTGCTTCATTTTTTTTTTCCAATTTCGAAGCGAAATTGCAATTTCTTTCTTACGTGAACAGATTCACTTGCAGAAAAGAAAACGAACACTTTAATCACCGTGCAGAAATTGTTCGTCTATGTTTACAGAGAATCCATACGCCGTTAAGTCTATCATTTCACAAACAGATGCCCAACAGGCATAACTGACTGCTTATAGACAACGTCCGAGCTTGAGAACGAGACTGCGCGCTATACCGCGGGAGGAAACCACGCCACTAGAGAAGTGACGCGCACGCGTGGTGTCTTACTGACCCTTTTAGACATGTTATATTGTAATCAAGCTTAACGAGATAGTGACACTCATTTACTGTAGCAGACTTCGTTCCTCCTGTGCTCTCTTCGTTCGTTCAAGATTTTTTTTTTTCGAGTATAGCATTGTATCTTTGCGCTCGCATCACATAACACAGTGGCGACTGAGCTGAAGCTATAGCTTGTCACGTTTTGTTCTTAACGATCATTCGGTTGCGGTACTTTTTATAGACCCTTCGAAGGTTATTCTGCATAAACTCGGATTACAACCGACGTTACGTTACAACCGACGTTAAAATACAAGTTTTTTTATTGCTAGCGTAAAAAAAAGTTAACATAATGTTCAGAAAGACAGAAGAAAGTAACAGAAGAAATTAACCATATCGTGTACGTGTTAGTGTTAGTAATCGCGTCATATATGAGCCATTTTTTTTCGTGTGGAACCATGTTGCCACAGATCACTTTTACGGTAATTATAAAACTAATGTCGCATAGCGTTCAATAGCTCACGTAACGCACAGGCCGAACTATAAGCTGAATCTCTCTGAGGGTGCTCGATTAAGAGGCGGCATACCTTCAGTGTACATAACCGGGAAGGTCAAAAGAGGGCAATGCAATCCAAAAGTAATTTGCGCGGACAGCCGCCAAATGATCTGAAGGTCATCTCACCAGACCTTATATGCGGCACGCGGGTGCAGTAAGCGAATCTGGTGCGCTGCATGCAGGCACAGTTAATACGCAACACTCGCGACGAGTGGCTCATCGATCGTCGCGCGCTGTGGTGCCGCGGTAAAGGTAAACTAGGCACGCCGCGGTCTCCCGCGCGCGCGCCGTGCTTCTAGGAAGCAGCGGACCACCGCTCTTGGCGCTGACGTTGATAAGAGGTGCGGGCCAATCCAGGGGGGACTCGTAAAAGCGCACCCCGAACCATGGAACACAGGCGCGCGCCCTGGTGGTCATTCATCAAGGCCGAGGAACCCGCCTCGCGAGACTTTGACCGCGCGGCTGCGGCTGACGACCCTCGTTGCATGACGCTGCACTGCCTCGAGGGACCGTTTTTATTCTGGCGTCAGACAAAAGGAACTTGGTCCCCTCTGGGAGGGAGAAAAGTTTGAGTCTCAGCACAGTCGAGATGATGAGGGGGAGAACGTATGGCGAGAAAATTAGGGGTTGACTCTCCTGGATTCGCGGTGCCCGTGAAGCTGAGGATACTGAGATTTCAACGACGTACCCCGAAGCACTGGTCGGGTGCAGATGATGACTTGTTACGGGAAACCACGGAAGCTGTTTGGCTAGATTCGGTAGACTGTGTTTTAAGGCAGGGAGAGATTGAGAAAGAGATAGCAGTTGAAAAATTAATTAGCAGCTACGATGGTAGAAGTCAACTTCTCAAGTACCGTGATCAACAACATTTCTGCGTAAGTACTAGTTGGTGGGCTTACGCGATTTACGTCCCGAAGCGACACCGGCTAAAAGAGACTGCCATAAGGGAGGATTCTTCATGACTTCCAACATCTGAGGGGCGTGCACTGGCGTTGCGCAGTACGGGTGCGTCCAGCGAATTCGCCTCCATTTAAATGCGATGGTCGTGGCCGGGATCAAATTCGAAACTTTAGGGTCAGCACTGAAACACCGCAACGCACAACTTACAGTAATGATAGGGGGTTGGTGTACGCGTTGCCTTCGAAGTCAAACCGACGCATTGGATGTTTTCTGCATCGAAGGTCAGAATAGTATAAGATTATTATTCACTTTTTCATTGCGAAGAGTTGAAAGCGCAGGTGCATAATAAGCGGGCACAGCGGGAGACGCTTCTCTGTGATTGTATCTTCGTTAGCTGTGTTTATTTCCAAAAAAAAAAAAAACAACGTAATTCCATGCACACAGCAGCCACTATAATCAATATACACGTGTGTTCTCGGTTTAAATTAAATTTTGTTGAGTTATATGTCTGTCACTAATATGCACACTCTCATTTGAGGGAACTAAGCAGAAATGGTGCAAAGACCGTGCTCGAAGCTTTATCTTTGAAGTGTACAGTTGCGGTCAAAATATTGCGGACCACGGGAGCGCGTGTCAAACAGCACCGCGGCGCCCTCTGACGGCTGCTTGCGAAGCTCGAGAGCGCGCACTGCGCACGCGCATCCTTTCTTACCTGCCAGCCTGCTCGTCCATCATCTTCAACAGCGCGCACAGCGGAACTCCAGAAGGAGCACAAGGTGTCGCTCCTGCTGTTACCGCGGAAGCACCCAGCGATGATATCGTCACGAAAATACGTAATTTGTACTGGCAGTGAGCGTCACATTCTGTGCCTTGAGGACTCGCTCGCTGGATTTCGTGCCGCCCGGTTGTGCCCCCGCGATCTCCGACGACAGCGCAGCTCTGGCCGACTGGCTCGCCTTACACCATCTCCGGACACCGACAAGAGCTCTCGCCGAGTGGTGCCCCGTCCTCGGACTTTTGCGACCGTGACTATCTTTTCTATTTCATCCTTACTTCCGTATGTGGCTGTCCCTGCGCCTCTTTCTCTTCCTGCTCCTCTCTCTATCCCTATACCTTTAATTCCTCCCAATCCTTTTGATCCCTCATTACCTCCATCCTTCATGAGTTGCTGTAGAGGTGTCCTCCCCCTGAGAGACACTTACGGGGCTCACTTTTATCTTCTTTACATTTAAGAATCACTCCCCCCCCACCCATATTCTTCGCCTTGTCCCAGACGCTCCGCTGCGCCGCAAACATGCATGCAGCGTTAGTTTTTCGAAAATTGACCTGTATAATAAGGTTACTAAAAAGCTTTCGTTCGTGGAAGACATGCGCGCTGAAGTTTTTGGCTGTGTTCTGTGGAATGGTCTGGGACTAAAGCGTAGAATGTGGCACGCACCGAGCACTGCCAGTACAAATTACGTCTTTCCATCACAATACCATATCACTTGGCGTTTCCGCGTTGACAGCAGGAGTGACACCTTACGGTTCTACTGGTGTTCCGGTGCGCGTGTTGTTGAAGAGAGCGAAGGAGCAGGCTGGTACGTAAAACATGATGCACGTATGCACGATCTCGAGCTTTGCAGGCAACCGTCAGAGCCGTCATTTCCAAGCTTGAAAATGCCAGTACTAAGGAGATTGCATCTACGATTGGTTCAATGCTGGAGGGATCTAGAAAAAATTCCGAATTTTCTATTCCATCCAATAAGCGATCCTCCTCTCGTTGGTGGAATGATGAGTGTACGCGCGATTATAGAAGACGAAAAGCCGCTTGGAAAAAACTTCTTCTTAATCAGAGCCCAACAAACTGGAAGGACTATCAATTCCTTGCTGGCGTATTTAAGCGTACAGTGAACCGCGCGAAAGAAGAATACGACAGTAGACATTTTGATTATCTTTCTAAATCTAAAAATAAGCGTGCTTTGTTCGCTTATCTTCGGACAAGAAAAGTACTGCCAGCACCTTTAACGTTGCAGTCATGTGTCTTGACGCCGGAAGTGTCTAGAACGCCGGTTCACTGCTAGTTTTTTGGCTATTCAGTCCGTTCTGGTAAACTTGCATGAATTTCCAGAAGTTTCTTTAGCTTAATTGAATCAGATAGTATTATGCTTACCAAGGACGGCTCCCGGACCAGATGGGATTACGAACTCTATGTTGAAATGTTTACTCCAGGAATCGCCTAATCTTTTGCTAGAACTAGTGAATTATTCGTTAGGGAACGCATGGATACCTCCAGAATGGAAACTTGCCAAAATGTTATTGTTGCTAAAAAATGAAAATGATGCATACACGTTGGATAACATAAGGCCGATCGCACTGACATCAAACTTAGTGAAATTGGTTGAGAGAATCATCAATATACGAATTATTGAACTTATTACCATGAGGTCAATTCTAAGTCCCTGTCAAATTGGGTTCAGGGCTGGTTGTTCAATTTGGGATGCCCACGTTGATTTAGAGAGTCGGCTTCAATTAGCTCGGCTACATAAAAAAATATGCAGCTTTAGTTACCTTAGACATCGCTAAAGCATATGATACCGTGGAGCACTGTATTTTGATAGATCCATTAGAATACCTTGATTTTCCATCATACATAGTAGCGTGGGTTCACAATTTTCTTGCAGACAGGAAATTTTATTGTTTTAAAGGTGGGTTTTCGTCATCTACTCATGCCCAAACGAGGGGAGTACCGCAAGGCTCGGTGCTTTCCCTGGTGCTATTTAATTTACTAATGAGCACCATTCCACGTAAACAGGATATAACAACTTATGTTTATGCAGACGATATCGCATTTTTTGCAATGGCAGATAACATTCAGACCTTATATGAACGGCTGCAGACTTACCTTAATATATTGGAGAGCTGGCTTGATGGCAACAACTTTTTACTTAATCCGAGTAAATGTGCCCTCCTTGTTTTCCCGCTGCAATACCCTGTGAACATCTCTCTGTCTTACCATCATGAGGATATACCACAGGTGGAATCTGTTAAATACCTTGGAGTAATTTATCACACATCGCTTAACTGGCGACCTCATATCGAATATATCGCCGGAAAAGGTGTGCGTGCCATTGGCATATTACGTAGGCTAAGCAACTATCGCATAGGTATGAGAAGAGACACATTGGTAATGATATATCGCATGTACGTTCGTCCCATTTTGGAATTTGGTTGTGCACTTTTCTCTGGAGATCCAGCTTACAAGTTGCGGCCTCTAATTCTTCTGGAAAGAGAAGCTTTGCGCTTATGCCTTGGCCTTCCCAAAACAGTTGCCAACAATGTGTTGTATCTCAAATCGAGGGTCCCTCCGCTTTCGTGTAGAATTCGCCTTCTGACTGTTCAGACATTCTTAAGAATTTATGAATCGCCATTACGACATTCAGAAACAGCCTTTATTTCCACCCCGGAATAATTTTTTTGCTGCTAGATGGCCGCGATTTCACACGCCACAAATTATATTTGTGCAAAATTTACTGGAGCCTCTAAACGTACGTATATGCGACATCATGCCGAGTCGTGATAATTTAGCCCCGGTGGAAATTCCATTCGACGACATTTTTCCTAATAATGCCAAGTGGCTTCCCTATAATATTTTGGATGGTTTAGTACAAGATCACCTGTGCCGTATTACAACGAACGTTATTATTGCTACAGACACATCGCAATACGACAAAAAGTCGGGGGTTGGTATTTTCAGCCTGATTTTAAATTGGATTTATTCCTTTCGACTACCCGATTTCATACCCGTTTTTGTGGCTGAGTTTCTGGCAATGGAGCTCGCCTTACGTAAGTTAGATACAGCGATAACATCAGCTGTCATAATAACAGATTCCCTATCTCTCTGTGCGGCACTTTCTGTTGGTGCTGATAATCACGTAACAAAGGCGTTCTGTGCACTAGTACCTGTGCATTTGAGAAAAGTACGATTAGTTTGGGTGCCTGGACATAAAGGTTTGTTTCTAAATGAAATAGCCGATTCCTTAGCTAAGTCGTCAATCAGCGAACCAATTCTACCGCTCTGTCCATCATCCGCTTATGTGACTGCTGCTCGATTCCGCAAACGTACGCTTATGCAAGTCTTTAAAGGTTAAGCACTAACAAACTCTACACAATATCGCCATTTATTATATCCCTGGTGAAGAGACTTTTGCCGCACTCGTAAACAAGAAGTAGCTATCACAAGGCTGCGTTGCCGGGTACCAAATCTAAATTTCTATAAACACAGGTCTGCTCAGGCACCTTCGCCACTGTGTGCATTCTGTGATGAACTCCATGGGAACAATAGACCATTTCTTTTTGACCTGCAGGCCGTTTAACACATTACGAAAAACCCTATTAGAAATACCTTTACGTGGTATTGGTATGGACTTTTCTCTGTCTGTCATTTTGTCTTTTGGAGCTTCCATTTCTGGTTTCTCTAATGCGACAGTATGCGCGGCCGTCCGGGACTATATTGATGAAACTAATAGGTTGACTAATTAGCCAGTTTTATTATCCTAACAGGTCCACATAACTATATATGTATAAAGTCAGATTATTGCTCCATTCTAAGAATAAATTCGTTTATGTAAATATTTGTATGCATTACATTAAGCACCACACTTTCCTAGGCTATTGGTAATCTTTCTGTTAAACTTCCATCATTCCAAATCTGAACAGTAAATTTTGAAACCACTCGATTCTTGGCCAATCCCCCACAGTGGGTATGCGCCACTAACAATAGGAGAACAACAACAACTTCCCAGGCAACCGTCAGAGCCACGGTACTGGTTGACACGTGCTTCCGTGGTCTGCAAAGTTTTGATCACCACTGTACATCTGATAATCATTACTGCATTTCTATTTAGAACGGTGATGGTTGGGTACTGTGCTGTACATCACAACCCTATCGCAGGAAACCATTCTGGCACGTTCCACACGGGACACGCTAGTTCGGTGGCCCCAGGTGCTGACGCACGTGCCCCTTTTACTGGAGACTTACGGCTCGGACGTGGTGGTGACGTTCGAGCTGCCGGGTCTGCGTTGTGCTCCCCTGCACCAGGACGACTACGGCTTCGTGGTGTCGCTGGTGTACCGGGGCGCCCACCGCGAGCCTCAGTCCTGGTTTCAGGAGTCCCTGGTCGACCAGAAGCCTCTGGCAAGCTGGGCCGAACTACGAAGCCACGACGTGACCCTCGACTGTCATGCCTTCGACAGGGCCGGCTACTACCAGGTGGGGAACCAGCTTCATTGTGGTGGTCGCTGGCATCCAGCCTACCGCTGGTGGGTTTTAGCCTGGCTGTCTCTACAGTCGGTAACCTCATCGGCATAGATATAAACCTCGGCCGCAGAACCATTGCACGCTTGTCGAATACCCATGTAATAATGTAGTGCCGAAGCAGTTTTCCTTTCGAAATGCTACTTTTTCTGTGCTAGTGTAAATATGACGCATATTACAAACTAAAGGTTCGTCGCTCCAATCTAAAGCGCGACCTTTAGCTAAAGAGTGACGTCAGAATCTGATTGAATTTGGCAGGAAATTGAAGTCTCGGAAAATCATGCTGATATGCGTTCGTACAGAGGACAACAAAAACTTGAAATAAGCAATCTTGATTGGATGGGTGGAATGTCTTTGCAAATTCTCTCCATGGGTGAGACAGAAATGGCTGCGGGCGGGCCTAGTACTTATCTTATTTTCTAACTTCCTATAAAGTGGTATGTGCTGCAACTTGACGTGTTTCGCAGCGTCGCTGACGCACATCGCAAAGCGTTCAGTGGTTCGCAGTCACTTAAAAAAACTATAAAGGAGGCGGGACATTTTGTTAACTTGTATGGTGCGTCAGTGGCTCTGCAGGTTGCGTCTTTGCGAACACGTGGTAAGACGTGTTACCTCAGGGTTTGCAGAAATGCAGTAAGTAAGCATGACATTCCATTCCTCTCTTATACACGTTTACTTATCCATGCAATTCTCTCAATTTATTCTCTCTTCTACACCACCTTTCCGCTTCGAAAGATAGGGCTTCCAGCATAGGCGGGCGTATGGTTCTACAACAAAAAGGGTGGGGAAGAAGGGCTCAAAGTATAGTCTTAGTTCACGGAGTGGTCGTGATGTGACGCTGCATAGTGCTGCTTGCGTCACACATGCTTCCGAATGCTTTTCCCCAGAGATGCGATAGAAGTGTTTTCAACTCGAAGTGTTTTCAATATGCATTATGTAAGATTGCAATATGCAAGTCTGTAAGATTTGTTCCTTGCTGCTCCTTCTTTGTGGCTCGAAGCAACGCCGCCACCGCATCACAGGGCAGCGCATGCATATATATAACGTTGCAATGACGCTTCACCATTGGCTGCCCGCATAGCGCCACGAACGGCGTCACGCTATCTCAAAACACCGTATCTTTTACAGAGACAGCATGACCACTAGTATGGCGAACAAGAGTAATGCAAGACGCCGCTTCACGAATCTGTACAAAAATTACTTCATATATATGATTGCCGTCTAGAGGCACTGCATGAAGGGTTCTCTCCCTCATGACTGCAAAGCACACGCGAATGCTAGGCGATGAGCAGGAAATGGATAGAGGAGAGAGTGGTGATCGGCTAAATTGGGTGCATCTGGTTGGCATTGATAAAATACAGGATGCGTTGGTGCGGGTGAAGCCCCCATTTCCAGCAGGCGCGCCTCATATACGCCGTTGTCAAGATTCCAGAGCTCGAGAAATCTACGAAGCCTTCGAAAGGCACGATGTGGGATCAGCATGCTTCAGCTCACCCTCAATAGCGTTAACAGACAAGCAGATAAGCTAATGTACGATGTATACGGTAGGCCCCACGCGCTTTTTCAATCCCCCTCCGCCTCTTCTCATATGAGAAAGCGTATTTATTCGTGCTCCCACAAATAAACGCATGTTCGGTATAGTTTAGCGCTTGGTCCCGTCTATTCCTTTCTGTGATACCGTTGTTTTTGCGCAGTTGCGCACAAAGGACGTTCGAGGGAGTAAATGTATGGGCGACTTAAATTTGCACCTACCATTGGGTTGCGGAGAGAGGGCGCCCCCCACGTGCACATGCCTATAACCTCCAGTCCATTGAACAGCCGCCGCGGGTCGGCTGCACGTTAACTGCTCCCATGGCTTCGCTTCCTGCCACGTTGATTTCTCAACATTGATAGTTGAGGTGCGAGCTAACGAGGCTGTTTGCCGTTGCAGGTGAGGCTATCTTGCGCCGACGACCCGAAGCTGCCGCTGGTGTCCGAGAGCGTGCCCGTGCGGGTAGTGTGGAGTTCTCGCTACATGCTCAACGTCGCACAAGCAGCCATATCTAGCTGCCACGACGGAATCAACGTTCTATACCGGTACCCAACAACCTGCAGCAAGTAAGCCTTTTCTGTAGCACTGTTCTCTCCTAACTGGTTCAGAATTCCAACGAAAGAAGCCTGCGTAGTACTCACGGATCGAAAAGCACATCATTCTTATTCGGAGTAACGAAGGGTGTACGAGCAACTGCGCGTGATAACCGTATCGTTTCACTGCATATCTGGCCGTTGAAGGTGTAATGTTTGCTGGGAAGTAAATGTGTGAGTGTACAATGCGTCGTTTATATTTCACGAACTGAGGACCGAAGGAACACGTTGCTGGGCTAGCTGGTTCATATTAAAGAGTGCAGAGTTGAACATAAAAATATGCCTGTTCAGCACGTACGTACCATGGGAGGGCAGAGGACAAGGTGAGTGTGCCTCAGCCCTGCATGCCTGTTCCACGAACTTAAGACGCCATTGAAACGAGGGTACGAGCATTACTTACAGCCTTAATTTTCGCGTTCCAATCTATGTACAACGTACACAATTCTTGTACTATTACCGCCAGGCCTGCGTGTTTCTCTTCCGTACGTTCATCTTGACGTTCCCGTTGTACCGTGCAGGGATCGCGACAAGGTTCGGGTGTACGGTCTTCCGGGTCCCGCCAGGTTACCGGCACACGCTTCTCCTCCGTGGCGCTACCTGTTCGAGCAGAGGCTGCCGCGGGGCAAACACGCGCTCACGCTCGGCTGCCACCTGTTTCACGATGCGTACGCGCAGTTCTGCTTCGTCTACGTCAGCGTGGCTCAGAACGGCGCAGTCTTCGAGCTGCTCAGACAGTGCCGGCCCTGGTCGCTCGAGTCCGGTAAGCCCCGACTGTTCGGTTATTCTCCAGGTCTCGCATGCCATGCTACGTACAGTGCCTCTGTTCGATGAAAATACGCTGTTTGTGATGCTTCACTCGGACGGATATTCACAGTGCGCAATGACGGAAGCTGAATTGGGGTGCTCTGAATCAATAACGTTCGCCAGCTGTGTTTCTAAGTGCATCATAAGCACAGTAGACGATAGATTTCTTGCATGTCGCCCCGTCTTGTATTTGTACCCACTATGCTTTTTTCCTCGGTAAATAGAGCATGCTATAGTATGCAAGAAGTTCACGGACTGGGACAGGACAGATGTTTCATGGTACGTCTCCTGAAGAAGAAATTGACGCACATGCCAGCCAGGTGCCTTCACGTTTTTTTTTTCTTTTTTTATAGGAACTCTTTCCTCATCTAAACAGCACTGCAAAGTTCGTTTGGATTTCACATATCCGCGCGTATATGGCATGAGATGAAGCTATAAATTCAAGACCTAGAAGACACGGAAGACGCTTGGAGGAAATATCTTTTGCGTATTGACGTAACGTCGGCGTCTATGTTTCGAGGATCGATTTTTTGTATTTTTTCTTGTGGTTTAGACGCAACTTTTTTTAGGTTTGCACGTGCGGAGAAAGCTGTATAGAGTTTCAACAAGGAATAAATAGATTGACGGAAGAAAAATGAAGAGGAAAGTGTGTCGAGGAATGTGCTATTTATTTACAGTGCCGGGGTATCGGTGCAGCAAACATAGGACATCGATTGGCATAAGGAGTCGAATTTATTTACTCTTTACCGTACAATGCATCAATTCATTGCCGTAGTGTCTCTTCACAAGCTTCTAAAGTTGCCGAGATTGAGGAACGCCGATTTTCGACTTGCCGCAGTCCCACCGAGCGCACCGTAAATCCGTCTCTTCGCCTATAGGTTCGGCGTCCTCCTGGGGCAACTGGTCTGACTGGGGTCCCTGCTCAGGGTCCTGCAACAGCGGAAGCCAGATGCGTTACAGGCTCTGTGGCAGACCGGATGGCACCTGCTACGGCAGCGCCTACGATACCAGGCCCTGCAAACTAGATCCTTGCCCAGGTACGATCTGTGCTTGTATAATGCTTGCATCTTTGAGGGGCCGAGGCCTAAGCCACTCCTAGTTTATAGACGAGGGAGTGGTTTCTTTCGCGTCTTCGCTATCTTTACTACAGGCACTATCGTTTCCTCGTCACTCATTTCTGCATGAGTAGTACAATGTTAACATTAGGTGTTTAGACCACCAAGATCATGCGCTTTTGAGCTACACACTTATCACCGCTTGCGCTGATGAAAGCGCACAAAACAGTGAAATCAGTCGGTCTCGCATGGTAATCGTCGTTCGAGACAAGACAGAAGCAGAATGCGACTGCATTGCAAAGCATAGTAGGAAGCGATTCACAGCTGATATCGCTCGCACGTGGCTGAATCGAGAGCTTATTTTCGCATGGTGTCACGTGAGCAGGCTGCTGGAGTCATTAATTGCGCCGGAACGACGGGAAACACCAGGAAGGAATAATGCGCTCGTTCATTCTATACATCTTCAATGGTTGTTTAGGGGCCCTTTAAGCCACCTCATAATTAAGCAGGTAACCCCAATATAGATGACCACGACGTACAGCTGTCGCTCGGCGTCAGCGTATCGGAACCCTTGTATACCTGTGGAAAGAATTTACGTGGCATGGGATACTTTCTTTTTGGTGTATATGTACGCAGTATATTGTGGTCAATATTCTTACTATGGTAGTCACGCACTGCATAAAATGACCGCTCAGTACGGGTGACTTTATACGTTGCATATACCACGGACGCTGTAAGGAAACGCGAGTAACCACCCAGCGTCCGGGGTTCACATGTTCGAAGTACCCATTTCATGTACGGTTGCAGGTTTGGAAGGTTTTTCTGAAACATATAAGGATATGTGGTAGGGTAAATCGGCCAAAAAGGTGATTTCTGTTTATTTCTTTGCTAAAAAATAATCCATCCTCAGAAGAGCAAGTCTATTCGTTTGCGAGCGCGTTGGAATGTTCCAAGCCTTTTAAAGATGACACCACTTCCTAATGGATACATGAGCTCTTTACCGTAATTCTTTCTTGCGTGAATTCATTTTTGTAACAATAATTTTGGCCTAATCGGCTGAACACATTGACTTTTTACCATTTTCATACCTTTCCCATCGCAAATTTTCCCTCAAAGTTTGTCTTTAACGGAATTTTGGCTTTATATTGTGAGCACGTACCGCGGGCGTTTTCAAACATAAAAGCGCGTTTTTCTAGCAATCAATTTTTTGAAAACTTTCGCAATTTGATGTACCTTTCCTGCAAAACTATCTGATCAATCATGTTCAGATTTTGTCAGACTATACCTAAATTTCTTACAAGTATTCTGAGGCTAAAAGGTTGTAAAACTGTCAGTTACAATTCAGGAAAAAATTATTGGAAAGCCTTGCTCGCGGTACGCGACAACTATGAGAGAGAGAAAGAAACATTTATTTAGAAAACAGTGTTCCGAGCGCGGCCCGGTGTCACTCTAAGGTGGGAGGGTTCCGTAGTCCAGGAACCCTCTGGCTTCGACTGCCTTCTTGGTCCTGGCGACGAGTTGTCGCTGGTCTTCCAGGTCCTCGAGGACGAGCTTTGCCTCCCACGTTTCGATTAGGTGGCCATCATTTATTCTTCGATCTTGGTCCCGCTCCAGTTGCACGTCATGGTTTGCATGGCACTGGCATTCCAGGATCAAGTGTGCCAGAGTGTCTGGTACGCTGCAGAGCGGGCACATGTAGCCATGTGTCGTTGGGTAGAGGCGGTGCATTAATATGAACATTAAGAACAATATTTGTTTTCTTGAGATAAACAGAGCCAATATTTAGAGCCAATATTTTTAGATTAGGTTATTTAAAAGCCAATATTATAGGTTAGGTTTGATACCATTATTATGTTGAAGAAGCGTGCCAAATATTACTGTTTTACTGTCTTAAGTTTTTGGGAAAAAACGCATATTGAATTTTGTGCACTAGTCTGAAGTCTGCTGCTCCATCAGAAGCAAGAAAAAAAGCTACAGGGTCAAAATTTAACAGAGGGGAGGCCATGCTCTCTAGTGCTAGAACGCGAAATTTCAGGACAAAATATGACATTGTTCCGGATATAGGAAGCTGAAACCAGGATAAGCTGTTCACCCTGCGATAACCCCGTTGAAATATTTCTAGGAACGTTACCCTTGCATATGTACCGATTCCTCATAGGATCGTTTCTGTACATAAAGCATTTATGGACCATATACCAGAAGGGAACCCTGATGGAATGCGAAGCAGCAGCGGTGCGGACGGAGTTGACGCGGTAGAAACGGGTGTTGACGCAGCTGCAGCAAGAACTGTTTGAAGTGAAACTCGGTGCACCATTTACTCCAGTGAACGTTTTTTTGAAACGCAAAAGCACGGTAGGCGGGTTGGGTTTCCTGTAAGTTTAATCGCAGAAAGACTGTTCACTCGATGTGCGCTCCAACGTTGCGAGTGGTGGAGGGTGAAGCGAGTGAGATGACACCAAGGAGGTTTAACAAATCGCTGAAGTGAAAATTCTTGCCCGCGAGTGAAGCCATGCCAACGGTAAGATGGCAGCTGCGGCAGCCATCTTACTAGGGGCACGATGAGCTGTTGTTGTTTGGGGATTGAGAAGGAGCGTTTTCCTCGTACCGCCAAAGAGTTTAACGTGGCAACCTTTTCGGGTCAGATAGTGCACAAAGTGCGTCATTGTGTTACTAGTTTTCTTTTGTAACCCTCGAATTCACGACAAATTTTATAAAAGATTAAGTCACCGATACTAGTCTCTACATATCATTTCTTCGAAAACAACTATTTTTAATTTATAATTAACGTAGCCTTTAGACTAACAAATCAAAGCCACTTGATATCTAAGTGGGTACCACCAGAAAATAGCAGGTTTCTGAGATCTTCGGAGGGCAAAAGCTAGCTTCACTACTGCTGGCAAAACATTGCGGGAGCTGCCACTCCAGTAATTTTCTTTAACACCTACTTGAATGACACGCGGCTAGCGGTGACAGACTAGAGAAAGAGTGACGTCAATGCGCTCGAGCTGCGAGAGAAGGCGTGACCTACTTCGCACCGCCCCAACACCTGCGGCCAGGGGAGCGCGGTGCGGACGGGGGGACAGCGTTACACAAACTAGTCAAAGAGCTGATTCGCATCTTAAAAAAATCTGTTTCGTACGCTATTCGCCATCGTCGTCGGTGGTACACAGGTGAAACGTTTTCAGAGGTGAATTATTATGATGCAGCGCGAGTCTGCTCTTTTGCATTATATTCTCACTGCCTTCTCTCGTCAGATACGACGCCGTCGGCGGAAAACGCGACATCCACCACGCCGCTGCCGTCGACTTACTGCATCTGCGGCTGCACGCTGACTGTGATCCGGCGCGCCACGGTGCGCTTCTCCAGCACGACGCCGTGCGTGGACCGTTCCGTGTCGTGGGTGTTCAAGCCGTTCTCGCGGCGAAGGCTGGTCTCTGTCCGCTTGACCGTTGACGAACTGGACGCGGGCGAGATTTCGGTGCGCGACGGCACGTCTCCTCTGGGTGTCCTGCTGGCCGCCAGCGCTTCCGAAGGCGGCACACACACTCTACTCGAGGCCACCTCCCTGTCGGGCCCAGTGCGCATCGATTATGTGCCCGTCCAGGATCCGGCTGGTAACGTGTCGGTGCAGCCTGTCGCGAGCTTCAGCATTGCATTCTGGGAAACGAGTGAGTAGATAATGCATTGTTCACGCTTGGTGCTGGTGTACAGTGCTTACCCTTAATATTGCTGCGGTATGAGCCGGGCTGTAGTATGTGCCGGGTACAGCATAACTAACGGCATAACTGATCGGTACAATGAGGGGGAAGAATTAGCGTAGCTTGAACAAAAGGCGCATTTCCCAAGGAAAAGGGGAGCTGACGGGCACATATGTTGACCTGGCTTTTGTTGTTTTATCAAAGGGCTCCTAAATCCCCTCCGATATTCTCCCAAACATTTCAAGTAAACAAGCGCATCGCGTGCAGAATGCCGTCACGATCCACCACCCGCCGCAGCGCTACAGGTAGCGGGCGGGCCACAATTTCGTAAAAATAGCTTCTCTTTTCCGGTCCCCGCCCTTATTGCCACTGACATGTGTGACATCACCAGTGAAACTCGATGACATAACCAATTTTGATGCTTTTTTTTATTTATTTAAGTATACTGCAGACCTTCTCGGTCCAAGCAGGAGTGGTACATAGGATATACAAACAATGATGTCACGTACAGAAAGGCACCGACACAATCCAAGAAAAAAGTAGCCAAAACAACAGTGCAACGTTCAGAATCATGCTAAAAGGTCAAACCAGTCAAAGGGAAAGAAACTGCTCACAATAAATCCCTATTTGTACATTTGCGTCTATTGTTCAAAACTTATAGTTTTAATCTTTTCAATAAAGGATTCTACGGTGTCACAGTTCACAGCTATTAATGGAAGTTGATTCCAATATGCAATTGATGACGGAAAAACAGTTTTTGGGAATGTTGTTGTGACTTGTGGGCAGTCGTATTGTCTTATTGTGGTTAGTTCTCGTGGAATGCCTGAAAGGTTCAAGAAGATAGTCTGATCTGGATATTGTATATTTCCCATGATAAAGAAGATACAGGAATTTAAGTTTAGAATGTATTCTCCGTTCGGAAAGGCAATGAAGTTCGGCTCTTTTACGCAGATTAGTAACACTGGTATACCTGGAGTAATCGGAAAACACAAATCGAACTGCTAAGTTTTGCACTCGCTCAATTTTACTAATGAGAAATTTATGATGTGGACTCCAAATTATATCGGCGTATTCTAGTGCTATTCTAGTGCAAGTGATGCTTGCGATTACGAACACAGACGACTTTCGGTCACTCTGCAAACAGCTGTTCACGCGCACCTTGCTGTTCTTGGTCGTGTTGCCGCTTGCGGAGCGACACCTGCGGCCCGTAACACAACCGCCAAGTCGCTAGCGTAGGGGCACGGGCCTGCACGACAGCAACAGCGGTTAGTCAACGATCAGTGCACCCAGATGACACACACAACACAGTTGACGGCGAGCTGAGGCGTCGCAGTGACGGATCGCGGCAACCGGAAGTAGACGCTGTCTCGAACAGCACGTCAGCGGTGACGTATGCCACGCGACATGAGGAGGGGCACTCAGCTGACTCAGCGAGGAGGGGACAAGCGGTTTTGGAAGAGGGTAGCGTAAGAAAGAGGGAAAGAAGTGATCGTCGCGTTTTGATAATCAAACATGTGTAACTCCGCTATTACGGCACCGTTTCAAAAAATTCTCAGAGCTACATGTTCCTCATCACCACAACTTCCTCAGCTCAACTAAATTTCGACCACTGAGTGGTTTAACTGAGTGGTTTAGGGGCCCTTCAAGCATTGCCAATTTCTTTTTTTTTTCATCTTCTCCTGTTTTTTTTTCTGCTTTTCTTTGTTACTATGTGTTCATTTCTCTCATATATATTTCTTTTTCTGTTCCGAACGTTTTATCTTTCTTCCTCTTCCCTTTCTATCTTTCTCTCTCGCTTTCGTTCTTTGTTCTCTCTATCGTTTCTCTCGAGGATATATATTTCCTTGATGAAATTTACTGACTAGCCCAACAACGTCTTCTAGAATAGACTACGGAAACGAAGTTGTGTGTTCGACTTTCTTTTTCTGCACTATGTGCGATAACATTGATGTCTGAAAACTAACTATTCTAACATTCCACTCTTGAGGTATACATAGCTAATTATGTGCGCTCGTGTTTTCCCATACTGTCGCTATTTGTGTCGCTTAACCTTACGGTAGTAGTGTACAACTTTCTCCTTACTGGCCATAAGAGGTCTTCTGAACAAGTGATCTAGACTAGCTACAACTGTTAACGTAGGATGGCAAACAGGGACAGTTGGTTGAAATGCACGGTACCTGAACGACTATTTCTCGGTCCTGCCTTTCGCGCTGTTCAAGTACCAAGTATATTACCTCGTGTTTGTAGAGACGTTATAAACATCTTGGACATCCTCACTCGCAGACTTGACCTTGGCCTCCATGGCATCGCGTTACCCCCGCCACTCCGGCCTGGCGCCGTTCCACTCCTCCGTGCACGCGCTGCTGGCGTTTCTGGGCTGCGCCGTGGTGCTGACCGTGTCCCTGCTGGCGGTCGCCTACAAGAGCCGCTGCTGCTTATCGCGCCGCCTTAAGGCGCGTAGCCTAGCCTCCGAGTCCTACTGCTCGGACGGTGGCCTCGACTCGCGGCCCACGGTGCGTCTTCTGGCCGCGGGCTCGCTCACCTCCATCTCGGAGGTGTCCGCGGAAGGTGGCGACATGCTGGACGAGGGTGAAGCTGCACCCGTTGCAGAGTCTATTCCGCTCAAGTCGTCGGGTGAGAGTCCAGAGGACTACATGGAGCAGGCGTGCCTGTTCAAGTCGGTCGGCTCCGTGTGTACTGCCTCGGTGACCTCTACCCCGGTGGTGGGTTGACTATTTCTTCAGAGCTTTCTTTTAGAGTAATGAAGCATTCCAGCTCTAAATGGCGTGTTCAGACGACAGATCAATCCTCGTACGGCTTATCCACGTGCCGGAAAGAACGCGAGGGGTCTGTACCCTTGAGACGTTCACAGACGTGGTGCGATAAGGGAGGAAAGAATCCCGGGTCAAGCCCTTTGGGTGTTCGATTTCATTAGGATATGGCTGGGTTACTATTACGATTGTTTGCATTGCGTGTTCACTTTTGTAAGGTGCAGCCAGGATGTATACACATAGGCTCCGGAAGGCCTAAATCGGAACTCGTAGTCACTAAACATCGCTGGAAGCAAGCTTTCCGTTCAGTTTCTCTCTCTCTCTGACATGCACATGTATAGAAAGAGAGAGACGCAGAAAGAGAACGGTGGCGTTTCATTCGTAAGGAAATCAACAAAAGTAGGAACCTGGCAAACTCTTCTCTATACATACTTGTACGAAGGAAAGTTCGGTTTCACAGGCAGAACAACGTTCTTTCTTGTTCAAAGCAACTTTTAATTGAGGTTATCAAACGAGCGTCTCCTTTTTGTACGTCGAGGTGTCTTCAGTCAAGTGAGAAGCGCCATCAGTTAGCATAGCAAGCGGCCTTCAGGTGAGTCTGATATTACCAGGACTCTGGTATTAGTCATGCTATATTACCGCCTACGAGACCAATTCTTCTGCGAAATATATTTTCCTTATATGTAAAGCCATATTGCCACTTCGTTTGCCGTTTCACTTTTGCTGTATTTGGTTTACTTTTATGAAGACTGTCGAAGCAAGGCACACCTTTAGTGGTCGTGAGGCTTGACGATTGTAGTAGATTATTTTGTTAAAATTGTCATTGGATTGGATTGGATAAACTTTTATTTGTTAAAATTGTGAGCAAGACGCGAATATTCCATCATATTCCAGAGCCCGTGTGACGCGACCAATCATAAGGCTGAAAAAAAAATCAATGCGTGGTGTATGTAAGATGGTGCGTTCCGACGATGACCAGTTTTATTTACGATAAAAAATAAGAATAGCAATATTGGTCATAATATTTGCTGTGGTTTAACGTTTCAAAACTACCATTAATTAAGAGGGTTGTAGTGGAGGGCTCCAGAAATTTTGACCACCTGGACTTCTTTAACGTGCGCCTAAACCTAAGCGCGTGAGCCTCGGGCATTTTCGCCTGGCTGGGATTCAATCCCAGGACCTGTGATTCAGCTGCCAAGTGCCTTAGCCATTAGGCCACCATGGTGGTGTTTTATCGACGGCTGATGCTCTGTTTGCCGATATCAGTGTACAGCGTACGTACCTTGCTGCAGCTTGAGTTTACTTCCCAGCCACAAGTTCGGCTTAACAAAGTTTCTCCTTGGACCCATCGACTGCTACCATCGTCGATGTCACGACCATGTCACGGACATGATATATAGTCATAAAAGAGCGTGAAAAAGACACCAGCGCTTGTGTTGACGTCGTCTTAATTTGCGCGGGAGTGCGCCTTGTGCACGGCTTCGTAATGTTCGAGTACATCAAAGTAACGAATGACTCTGCTATTACTGTTCATATGTAAAAGCTCTTATCTCGAAAAAACACACTCAGGTTACCCGCGAAAGAATGCCTCCTGCTCGCAGGTGAATCGCAGCCATATTCTTCATAACAAAACACTGCCCTTACTTACTCATGGCCACGCTATACTCCATGGTCTCGGCGTGTCAAGAGATTCCTGAAATAACCGTCGAACATAATTCGATGATAGTCGAGTGGAAGACGGACCCGGTTAGTCGAGCTCAGACGCGAATGGTCTTCCGAACTAAAATGGTCCGACTTTGAGAACATTTTATTTTTTCACTATTGAACGTTTCACTCTCTCTCTCTCTTTCTGTCTCACCCGCGCAGCTCAAGAAGCGTGTTCCCGTGGCCACAGTGTCTCCACAACCGCAGAGCCGGACGTGCACTCCCCGGCTTCCCCTCAAGCCGAGGCCGCTCAAGCACCTCCTCGCGGCGAGTGGAGACGGCGCCGAGGACTCGGTCGAGTCCCTCGACGCCGCGGGACGCGCATCCAACGGTCCCAACAACCACCGGCGGGCTTTCGGTCTCGCCGACCGCGTCGCCAACTGCGGTTCTCGTGCGCTGGCCGCGTCCCTGTCCGAGCTCAGCACGAGCGGCACCGAGGACGGCTTCGAGCTGGACTACTACGACTACGGGTGCCACGACGTGCCCGGGTCCTTTTTCAGCGCCCAAGTGGGCAGCTGGCCGCCCTTCCTGCCGCTGCCGGTCGAAGACGAACTGCTCGAATTGCAGCTTCAGAACTACACGTTACCCCCGCCGACCGAGACGACCGACCTGAGCCTGGTGGCTCAGGTACACGAGTCCGAAGACGAGCAGTGACTCGCAGTGCTGCGTGCCTCGCGCACCGATAGGTCAAGTGGGGCGCGAAGATGTTTTGAGCACAGAAACTTCGTTTGTAAACCGTGGCTTTTTGTTTCGCCGCGCGACTGATACAGCCACCGGAGGTCGTGGGACATCTCCGTAGTTATTGACTACAGCGGTACGATGAAAGCCATTCGATGAAATAATTTTCTACTGAAAGTCATAAACGTACGGGAGAGGTGGGATTTCAGCCCGCTTCAAATTGTTGCCACCCGTCCGATTTGTAGCAAATAGCGCGACGAGTTTGCGCTTCGATGTTGCAGAATTGTACCTCGTTCTTAAGTTGCGCGTGCGACACTCCATCTTTACGTTTTTCGGGGTACATCCGATGTTCGGACCATCATCGTTAGTATTGCAGCTCGCGCTTTCAGTGACATGCAGAGTGAAACCTTGTTCGAAACCGACCTAAGTAGTGTGCGAAATGGTGTCAGTGTGATCCAGTGGGCAATCACCAAAGCCAAATACATCACCGAGTGCTCTGCTTGTGCTTCAGTTTTGAGCGTTTGCAGCATTCATTAAGGTATCGCTTCTTTTAGGTCAGTCACCTGTGATATGGCTTGGTTCGCAAATAGCTTCGCTTGACAACGATTAGCACTCGGAGTACTACGTCATTCCTTGTGCATGCGACGCTATATCTCTTGGATTAGAAAGCCAGGTAAACTGCTGGCAGACCGATTACAGCAGGAGGTAACCTGAAAGTGGCGACTTTTGAAAGCGAAAGTGGGTCATTTCCGTCATGTTTACCGGCGTTACTAACACAGGTACAACGGCGGCAGAGCAGAATATGGCCTGTGGTACTTCTTAGGTTATGTCATCAGACCAGGCAAGTTATTTATTTTGTTTTTCGAAAACCATGAGCAGTGGTTTAGAGGCCCAATCAACAAATATTTTAGTACACAAATGCTCTGATACTATCTGGTAATAAGATGTCGACGTCGCTTAAGCGTAAGCTTTTCTTTATGTAAACGCGAGCGCTGTAAAGCCAATGCTGACGTGCTATGCGTTTCTTTTTTTTTTTTTGCAGCTATTTTGAAACAGCGCCACAAACGATCGCTGTGCTCAGATGTGTATGGCTTTTTTTGCCGTTGCAGCAAGTTTTTGTTGTTAGTTTGTTTTACTACTTGAAAGGTTGCTTCGCCTTGGCATACGTCTTAGAATACTCGTGAATTGCAAGAAGGTTCACATCTAACAGTTGCTATCGCATTCTGAAATACCACTTACGTAATAGCTGACGAAATGAATGAAGTAAATTTATAAAATTAAAAGATTATATTTTGCGAGATGCTGTGAGTTTATTTTCTGATCCTATTGATATATTTAAGGCAGAAGGCCAAGCATGGAGACTAATAGAAGAATGTACGTGTTGCTAACCATTAGAGGGGAAAAGAGGTGTAGAGAAGTCGGGCGTAAAGCAATACCTGAAGCATTATAGGTCATTGTTTCGCGTCTCCAAAAATTAAATGTCAGTGAAATTTTATTCATAATGAAAACGTACGAAATAAGTCGGTAACAAGTGGGTACAGAGTCTGCCTATCTGATAATATTTGTAACTTATTTATGCTAGCACTAAACTTAGCCATATTTCGCCATTGAACACACTAACGTACACAGGTTTAGAATCGCGATGCCCGCTTTTAACCTACGACAGCTGCCCACTTCTCCAGTTTTGTCCGTTATCCGCATTTTCTTTGGGTCATTTGACACCCTTCTCGATACAGCTTACAGCAGTCGATAGAAATCAACTTCCTCCCAATTCTTACAGTCAGTTTCCTACAAATTTTTCAATAATCGTGTATTTGAATGGGGAACCTCGCGAAGATCGCCATGAACCAAAGCTTCCTTCAAAGTGCGTGCTGTTCTTGTTTTTTTTTTTATTTGCGTAATCCAGTACCTGACAACATCGATTCCCAGGCACTTATATCATTTCTTCCTTTGTAACATCAGTGCCCGACACACTCGATATTTAATTATTTTTCTTCCGACAAGTGCGTGCAAACAGTTGTTGATTTGTTTTAGCATTGCACCGGTGACAAAAGCGAAATATCGCAAAGCGATCGCAGTTACCGAATTGCGATGCGTGGTGATGCGACGCGTCGTCAACACGTTGATGACGTGCTGATATCGAAGGTATTCAGCCTTTCTCACTTTCTACGCTCAAAGCTGGTTCGGCAGATGGCTGCAACTCAGGTTTTATCATGCTGAAACGATCTTGATATAAATTCAGAACCTCTCGAAGGCTGTATAAGATAACAAGATATCCGCTCGCTCCTTCCATAATCAATGTATACCAATACGAACATTGGGAAGGGCCAGCGAGATGGCTCCGAGTCTGATTGTATCAGTCTGTCTATTTGAATCAATCAACCAATCTGCGTATTCCGTGAGTGTCCATTTCAATCAAACAATCAATCATCAAATAAAGCTTTATTAGCAGTACAATAAAAGAACACAGTACAAGTAGTTATGCAGAAGGAGGTAACGAGGTTGCAAACTTCAGGTGGAACCTTTCATGTTAATACACCACTTACACCTTTCATTTGTACCTCAACACCTGGGGTCACGTGACTTGAGCGGCAGCGTCCGACATGACGTCACTGCTAGCACATTGCCAACGTCCCTGGACCTGGCTGTAGTGACGCTAGCAAAATAGTGAGAGCCGCGAAGTGGCACAGTGTACATTACCGATTTCCGAACCAAGGAACCACCCGGTCTGGTGCCTGTGTGCACCACCAGCATGGTTGGACTCGATACTTAAGCTGATTTATCATCATCCCCGCTGACACTGGCTAATGGCCGACCCTGGCGAGATAAAAATGCTTACGCAACGTCGGATATAAAACCCTGTCTTGAATTCTAGTTGCACGGTGTAGATATTACGAAGTACTCGGCTTTTCTGCTGAGAACACGGAATCCAGGGAAGTTCAAAATTTAAAGGTAATCGCCGCGTATTCCTTTGAAGTACCGCCACGCTTCGCAATTTCGACACTGTGTCGTGCCGTAGTGACGTATACCGTCTAATCGTACGCCACCGTACGATTCTCGTTGTATACTAAAAGGGCATTACTTCGGTTAGCATTGATTTTTTTTGTTCCCATATCTGAGATGGGACACGGTGAAGCGTATCTCTTCTTTATAACAGTGCACATTGCCATTGTTGTGGTCTTTGGATTCTCAATTGTGAGTGCAAATCCGCGTTTATCCTTATCAGTGCGCGGGTCTACGATGACTAGTCATGGGTCACAACGAGGATGTTATTACGCCACATATATACTTTCTAGGACAAAGGCCTATTTTGTGTGAAAGGCCCTCACTTTATGTAATTTCCTCGCAAGCGAGAGCGCGTCTTATTTACAGCGCCTTGGCGCAGTTGACAATGAACCAAATCGAAACTTCATGATGTGCAGCCCAGTGAAAGTTCTGTATATAGTAGATGACGCTAGTCACCATTATATATATGGCGGTTAATAAAAATGTTTTGGTACTCTATGCTGAATGAAGTTTTTTGTTGGAGCATTGTTGTTAGGCTGGCGTGTGTGTGTGTGTGTGTGTGTGTGTGTGTGTGTGTGTGTGTGTGTGTGTGTGTGTGTGTGTGTGTGTGTGTGTGTGTGTGTGTGTGTGTGTGTGTGTGTGTGTGTGTGTGTGTGTGTGTGTGTGTGCGCGCGCACTCATTTGCACATGAGGTAAGTATTGCACTTTGAAAATATTTTGTTCACGCGAATGTCTTGCACCTTCCTCTTTTTTTGTGTGTGTTTGGTAAGCAAATTGTCGAACTAGAAAAATAAATATACGCATGTGTAGACCCCTCATTGAAATTCAAGACGTCATAAAAGTGTTGCCTCGGAGATGATTTGTAAAATAATATCGTATTTATATACACCGTGATTTAAGAGTTCCATAACGAAGTTTAGTTTTGCTCATTAAGTAGAATAAACGCAGTTTTACTATAGTTACAGCGCGAAAACAAAACGATGACGCAGAGACAAGAAGGACACGAAGGATCGCTCGTGTCCTTCGTGTCCTTTTTGTCTCTGTGTCATGGTTTTGCTCTCGCGCATATAACTATCGTCATGCCATACCAACCAGCCCAAGCTGCCACGCTTCTAAAAAGTTTTACTGTCTTGAACACTAAGGAGCTAGTCAGCTAAATTTTGGTTGCCCCTGTACATATTAATTTGCCGGATTTGTCAACACTGATGGCATTTTCTACATTTTGAAATATCTCTTGAAATAGAAGATTTCATCGTCGAGGCAGATGCGAGTCATAACCGGTGATTTCACTGGTGCAAGAGACCGCACAACTTTAAGAAAGTCCGTTGGGGGACGAAGAAATTTTCATGATGGGTCATTATAAGAAGGTAACACGCTAATTAGCCTGCAGTGTTGGTAGCAGTGGCATACTGCTCGTAACCTGTGGCATAGTCAACATTTATGTGCTTCCTCTCACAGTCCGGTAATCGCTAAACGTCGGCATTTCCGTAGTACTTTCGCATAATAGAGTTCTGAGTTCTACAGCACGAGTCAATAGGTATACCAATGCTTGTCATGCAAACCTTATGCCAATACACAGAAAATGTTTATAAAAAAATATCCTGTTGCTGTTACAGTAAAATGTGGTGTTTGCAGAACTTATGTAACTTTTTGTACATTTTCAGTCGTAAATTTCCTACAGGCTGAAATATTTCCAATTTCGGTGATCATTTTAGAAGTAGCGCTCAGTCACTTGGCGCTTAGCAAGAGGTTGTGTCGCTGACATGGTCTTCTGTAAGTAACGCTTATAAATAAAATCTATCTACTTTCATTCATTGCATATAGTCTAATCGTTTACGTGAACCACAAAACGTTTTCATCGTCTAATTTTTGAAACTCTTACAAAGTGTATATGACTGCCATTTGGCGGCGATAGACATCTCAAGTGATTTAGAGAACCGCATTCAGTTGTATAGAGCAGTTTCGGGGAACCATAATTTGTTTCTCTCTCTCTCTCTTTCTTTTTTTTGTGCAGGTTCGGATTTTCTCATTTTCGAAAGCCACAATGAAAATCGTAGAAAAGAATATCTTTATTCCAATAAAAAGCGAAGCTCTAATTTGTCAAATTTACATAGATTGCATTCGGACCACTCGAGTCTCCGACAAGAGACACATTTGTGCTTCTTAGATGAAAGCGAAGATCCCTAATTTGCTTTAAATGACATGGTGTAGCGTAACGACTCAATCACGAAGTAAGCAGCATATCCACACATCATATATCTGTCCCCGAGTCACACGTTAAGAATGGTCTAACCCAACGTTATGTAGCGCTTGTATAAGCTTGACTTGGACGGCTTTGTCACTATTTGTCGAATCATGAACACTAGTAAGACAGAGAAGATACTGACAAAGCATCGCACTAAAGACAATCGTGCATGCTTAAGATGCCAATACAAGCGCTGCTGTTAGCATTACACATAAAAATGGCGCTAACACAAGTGCCAGTGCTTGAGTTAACGTCATTTTTTATGTGTGTATGATTATGTAAAGGTAAAGTCTGGTTCAGTTTGCACATAACGCTAAAAACTGAACCAGATTACGAAAGACAAAAAAAATAGAGAAGTAACACACAACAAGCCGCCGTTATGTGTGGCGCTCCTCTCCTTTGTCCTTCGACCTCTAGAATGGTTCGTTCTGTCAGCGTGGTTCTGTCTTTAGTTCACTGCTTCACCAATATTATTGGTCGCCAATTAGCTCATCTGTACATTAAAACAACAAGTACAAAGACACGCGTCACCTGTACACGCGTGACCTGTACATACAAAGCAAAGAAGGAAGGTCAGCCTGTAATCCCGAATGAAAGACTCGGCCATTTCAGCTAGGGAACCTTCTTGAGGCACACGACTCCGATGATAACACAGAGCTCCGTGAACGCCGGCAACACGCTACAGAGTGCGAATATCCACCAGTACGCGAAACAGTTCCAGAGGTCGACCACGAAATATGCGAGTGCCACGGTCGCCGCGCAGTGGGCCACCGTCGAAATGAGGGCCTGAGACGGGAAGAACATGGAGACTCCAGTCAGGAAGCCGACCATTTCGAACACGGCCAAGATCAGTCCTAGCGAGAGTCCGACGATCATCTCTGTGCTCTTGGCAGCGTACTGCGCTTGGCTGAAGTCCCGTGGCAGACAGGCCCGAACGTTCTCGTCATAGACCCAGATGAGGGTCACTAGTAGCACCACGTGAGCGGAGAGGGTCAGAAAACGTCCCGGTACGAGGGCGTTGGCGCGCATGTCGGTTGACGTACTGGCAGTGTCTACAACAAAAAATATCGATGGAAATGTGCCGATCGAGATTTCGTAGTTAGACCACAATATAAACGCGGTGATCTGACACCTTATTTTACCCCGACATGTAGAAGACAAATGAATCCAAGGGCTATGGTCCTGCAGTCACTCTGGAACACGTATTGGAATGTTGAGGGATGACATAGAATACTGGCGATGCAGCCTTTAGCGATCGCCTCCACGTGCACCGGGTAAGTGTTACAAAGCTGTGTTCTTGAAGGCCAAATTGGTGTTGTCCAGTGGGCCGAGGAAGTCACCAGGACTCAATTCTTGGTCGTCACCCATGCGGGACATTTTTCCCGCACCTCAAACTCCTTGTTTACTTAATGAACTCTGTCGAATTACCATAGATGCCTCTTAATCAAAATAATAAGAGATGTTTAACAAGGTTTATTGGCTGCCCTGCACATTTCCTGAAAGGGTAACGCTGGCAATCAATGTTACCAGCAAACAGAAAAGCCACGAACGCGCTCTCATGGGACCATCCTACAGCAAGTGCAGGCCAAAGTCAAAACGTCGTCATAACACAATCACAGCAGTGATGACGTGCTACCTAACGAGCACCAAGAATGCGAAAGCGAGCAGTAAGAGTCGATCAACTGGTTTCCAATTATGAACTCTAAAGTTACCTGCCGAACTTAGCACCCGCAGTGACGATACCTCTCGCTTGTGGTTATCGCAGCGAGATCTGGCCCGTTCGGCCAACCTTCGAAATGCCAGCGATATAAATCGTAAGCGGTTGGTGTCACGCGTAGTGCTTGTTTCCAATACTTTTTCCTGGGATTTGTTGCGTTGATCGTCTAACCTCGGTGATGCAACTGTCTCACAGTGTAAACGCTGACGGCAGTGACAGTGTAGTCAAGGCAGTGGTTTGCACAAAATCCAGCGGACGGAAGCAGCACTTCAGGCGGCGCAATCGTGCCACGCGTCGTCAACAACATCACGAGCTCCCGTACTATAGCACTTGCGTTGTTCGTTCCCTTCTCTTGGCATCCAGAATTCTCGCACTGTCTTTTCTAGTTGACAAAAAGCTTGCACACCGTAATAGACAAACAAACCAGAAACGCGCACGCACGCAACTTAATTTGTGCTTTCGCAGCTGTAAGAGCGTTTGTGCCGGCGAACATCAAAGGCGATCACAGTGAATCACACATCGCGCGTCCGCATAGGGAAGCGAGGTCTTTTATGTTGCTGCGTTCTCCTAGCGGCCATCTCCATGGCAACGGGCAAACAAACTCCAATTGTGCGGGCTGCCACTTGAGTTGATTTTGTTAGACGCGGCGGGAGTCGAGGTGCGTTTAGAAAAAAAAATGTTTAACGATTTGGAGCACTTGGTGCTCTACTATGGGAGAGCAGAAAGCAGTCAGTCAAAGATTTTCAAAAATTGTCTACGTCTGAAAAGGTGTATATGGTCTCGATTTCATCGAACTTCGCCAACATACAAGTGAAAGTTGTAAGCTCTTGCATATGAAGCGCATCTGGTTCAATAGTGCCTGGTTTCCCCTTTACACTGCAGCAACCCGGAGATACAGTGCATAATTGTCGAGGTTTCATTCAAACTTCGTGCCCGATATCATGCCTGAGACTTCTTTATACATCCCTTGAAATTGTGCCACAGGGGCAACCGACGTGTATTCATCAATTCTTATATAGCTAAATTGGCCACAGAGCGTCAGATGAACGGCATCACCCACCAAGATGGTCTATTGGTTACGACGTTTAACTGCTGACTCGCAGGTCATGGACCGGGATCGAATGCCGGTCGCGGCGACCGCATTTTCGGTGGAAGCGAAAATGCACGAAGCACGTGTAGATTAAGGTGTGCGCAAAAGAATCCCCGGTGTGCGAAATGTTCAGAGCCCTATATACGACGGCGTGTGTGATTCATAATCGTATGGTGGTTTGGACTGATTGATCTTAGCTGCACGACACTTGACGATTTACTGTTCCCAAGGGGATGTGCTTGCAGGCGTGACCAAGCCCATCGAGCCGTTTTAACTTTCTTTAAGAAAACGGACTTTACGTCACGTTTATAGACATCGTTCGTGCGACTTTATTTCTGTTTATGTGTGTGTGAGTTTTCCACTTTTTTACTTTCCTTTTCTCTCTGTTTTTTTCTTCCCCTCTGTTTTCCCTTCCTCTATGTCTCCCCTTCCCGAAAGAGCAGGCAGGCGTTGTGCCCCTATGGCTGGCAGTTGTCAGCCTGTTTTCTCTTTATTTCCTCTGTGTCTTCGTACGTTCTGTCTACACACACCAAATAATAATAATGGTGGTTGTGGGATGTTAAACAACAACTATTACTATTATGAATTGGAAGAAGTTCACAATATTAGATGAGTACTTCGAAGATGTTAGCTTGTTTCGTCAACCTGGCTTGGTACTCCACGTGGTGGCGTTGACTTTGATATATGCAGTAATCACAGATACTCACAAATAACACGTCATGCACATACATATACACAGAAAAGTCATTCATAAACGAATACAAATGATCAGGAAAGGCGAAGTCGCTGCAATGGCCTTCCATGGTGTATGGTGCTCATGGCGCAAGATATATGCGTATGAACTGTTCAGAGATGTACATGATACGCACGCATTCAGCGCATATAACCGACTCACGTTCACTAAAGCAGGCTTTTCCACCACCGGCCACCCGGCGTATAGTAAGTCATTGATACGCGGTGTCAGAAGTGCCACGCACCCATCTCGGCGAATACGTAGGCGCCGACGGCGAGTCGGGATGGAATTCGTTCGACCACCAGATGCAGTACGCTTCACAGAAGACATAGGCGAGAGCTGGTCATTGTTCAAGCAGAAATTCGAGCTCTTTTTGACGGCTACCTAACCATCCGAGCAACCACGACCAGAGCAGACGTGCGTTGCTGCTTACAACTGCAGGCGAGGAAGCCATAGAGGTATTCAGTACCTTTGTTTTTTTGTGTTTTTTTACGGAAGGCGAACTAAACACCGATTACGCTACGGTAGTTAAGAAGTTTGACGAACATTGCAAGAGCCAGAGCAATGAAGCATACGAACGCTACTTGTTCAGGAAACGAATGCAAGAGCCAGGCAAATCTTCTGAGCACTTCGTGCGAGACTTGAAGACACAAGCTCGTCTGTGTAACTTTAAAGACCTCCAAGACTGAATGATCCGAGATCAGATTGTTTTTGGAATGCAAAATAAACTGCGAGAGACGCCGCTGAGAAGCACAAATCTCGCGCTGTAGAACAGAATTGGAAGGCCGCAGAGGCTGCATCAGCGCAGCAAGGAGTAAGGCTACGGGACCATCAAGTAGATCCTAGTCGGAACTTTTCTGCGCAGGAAGGCACCACCACGAAGAGAAACATGGAAACAATGACGCAATGAAGCCATCGACTTCATATGTCCCAGATGCGCGTGAACACGCGCGCCAAGAAAGTGTCCTGCATTCGGGCATACTTGCCACAACTGGCAGCGGAAGAGCCACTTTGCAATTCGCTGCAAAGTAGTAAGTCAAGTTAACGAGCTCACTGGCGATGCAAAATGCTGTGACGTGCTCAATGTGTCTTTGAGAAGCAAGGTCAGTGGCCGGGACTGGCTTGTTCGCGCGAACGTTGGGAACATATCGGTAAGCTTTAAAAGCAGACACCGGCTCCCAAGCAAACATTATTCCCCTGTGTTTCATCATTAGGATGCAGCCAAAACCATCGATAAAGTCCAACTGCTCAAATCTACGTTCCTACGGTGGCAATTAAATAAAACACTGCGGCACCATCATCCCTGATGTGACACTCAATGGACACACCGCACTCCTCCAATTTTTCATCGTATACGTAAAGGTCAAACAATTTTGGCAAGCTTGTGAATACCTTCAGCTGCTTTTACGCACAGTGCACAGCGGGTAAAAAAAGTCCGGCGAAAGGTGTAGTGGGGGATTTCGGCACTTTTTCAGTGGCACGGGATGCGTCAAGTGCCGGAGGGTGATTTTTAAGAGCGAAAGGAAGAGAAAAGTTAGCCCCGTAACCGTCTGCTTCAGTGAGCGACACCTCAACAGTAGCTCACAAGGGATGGGGGTGAGGAGGGATAAAATGGGTAGGAGTAAAGGTGTAGAAAAGAGGAAGAGACGTGATGTGGTAAGCCAGAAGGAGCGACCACAAACTGAGGGGATAGGAGAGATGCCTCTTGGTACTACGTGACGACGCTGTTCCTGTGGTCCAGCCAGCACGGCGGGTTCCACTAGGCTTGCGAGAAACACCGCGCGAACAACTGGAACGTATGCAACGAGGCGGCACCATTGCGAGGGGGACCGAGCTTACGGATTGGGCGAGTCCTCTCGTAATAGTACGTAAGAAGGATGGAAGCCTTCGAGTATACATAGATCCGAGGAAGATTAACGAATGCATAAAAAGGGAGCACTATCGAATGCCGAGGTGGAGCTAGCCGGCGCAAAAGTGTTCAATCACCTCGATGCTAACACTGGTTTCGACCAGATACCATCGGACGAAGAAACTTCAAAAATTTGCACGTTTTCAACGCCTTTTGGGCGATACCGCTTCTTGAGGCTATACATTTAGACATCGGAGGTTTTCCACAAAACGTTGAATGAAGTGTTTTACAATGTGCCAAGTGTAAAGACATACGTTAACGACGTAGTAATCTGGGGCTTGTCAAGAAAGGAGCACTATCAATGATTCAAATCTGCCTTGCAAACAGCAGAGCGAGCTGGACCAACTTTTAACGCGACAAAGTGTGCAGTTAGTGTCAAGGAAATAGTTTTTTTAGGTGACGTAAGTAGTCCTGAGGGCATCAGACCGAGCAGTGCATGACGCAAATACCAGAACCAAAGGACAAACATGCAGTTAAAAAAAAAATGCTGGGCATCGCAAACTATTTCAGTAAGTTCTTGCCGTCATTGGCCCAGAAAACGATACTGCTGCGGAGCTTATTGAAGCACGACACATATCTTGAATTGACGATAGACCACGCTAAAAAATGGTAGATGCTGTGTGATAGCATGTGTGATAGCCTTTGCTATTACTGTTCGATCTAAAAAAAGAAACCAAAGTCTCATGTGATGCGTCGCAAAACGGAGTGTACTGCCCTGCTACAGTGTGAAAACATCTGGAAGCCTGTTACGTACGCGTCAAATTCGCTCACCGAATGCGCACAAAGGTATTCACAAATTGAAAAAGAAGCCATGGAAATTGTGTATGAGTGCGAAAGATTCCACCATTTCACATACGGTCGAAAGATTATCGTGGAAACAGACCACCACCCACTGATAGCGATTTCTCAGAAAGCAATCAGAGAAATGCCACCAATGCTTCAACGTTTCTTGTGCCTAGTTCAATACAACTTGTATACATTACGTTTATTCCAGGGAAACACCTTCTGTTGGCTGATATGCTGTCCCGGGCGGCTATCAACTGCAACAACGATGTCGCCGACGATGATGCAGAGGAACCCGCCATGAGTGTGCTTTCATCCCGTGTCCGCAATGAGGACCCAACAGTTACTGACCGATGAAACAAGTAAGGACAAATACCTGGTAAAAATTGTATAAAGTCTGAGAAAAAAAAACGTCAGGCCTGTGTGGAAGGCGCAGCACAGTCATAGTGAAAGCTAAAGAGCGGCCTTTCAGAGCCTTTTCTAAACACTGATTGGGTAACATTTGCAAGCACACTTGCTTAATAAATTTATTTGGGTAGTAGGCCGGCATTCGCTATGCTATTTTTCATCATTCTTCTGAGAAGCGTGGTATCCGCTAGGAACTTGCAAGGAATTTTGTGATTATTGTTCTTGCAGTGGCTGACGATGATGAGGAATTATGGCTGAAGTGGGTATGCACCACATTTAATAGGGGAACACGAACAAGTTCTTGTAATGGGTCGGAGCATTGGACGGCCCACTCGTTATGCTATTCGCATTGTGTGACGACTGGTTGTTCTTTCGCTGTTTTAAAACTTCTTATAAGTCGTATTAACGCGATTGCTTTCCCTACATCAATCCTGCCTAAGGCAAGTTTGCCAACAAGTCACAAGCACCAGCGTAGCTCCGTGGTAGAATACTGGGTGGGTACCCAGCGGACCCGGATTTCGAGCCCTCCTGTGTCTTTGGTGCCAAGTTTTTTTTTTCTTCTAATTTTCGCACGCTGTGCACCGTTACGGACACCGGCTGTGGCGGACAACTGCGCGTGACCCGAGTTGTGATCTCATAACAGCTTTCGCTGTAAAAAATACACCAATTGATGGCCAGCTAAAACTATTTAACGAAGAGCTCTCACGGGTGCAAGGTGTGTTATTATACAAGTGACAAAGGCCTTTTTTTTTTTTTCAGATATGTATACCAATGGAGGTTTGCTCAGGCAATGGGTCACCTTTTTCGAGCAAGTCTTTTGTCGCCTTCGCGCGAGAGTACGATTTTCAGCATATCACTTCTAGTCCTGGGTACCCGCAATCTAACGGTCTAGCAGAAAAGGGGGTACAAATAGTGAAACAGATTTTAAAGAAAAATGACGAAGCAAAGCAAGATTTTTTTGCTCGGTTTGCTTGCTTACAAGACAGCACCCCTTTAAGGCAGCGCGGCAGCGGCGGAGCTTCACCAGGGAAGAAAACTGTGAACAAGCATACCGGACTTCAGAAGCGATCCATGTCTGCGCATTGTCAAGCATCGTCAGACAGACTACCAGAGGCGTCCTCTGCCAGCTCTGAAGCACAGAGATTTGGTCCGTCTAAAGAAACAATCGTAGGGTACAAAAGCGCGGGTAGTGGAACACTACCCACAACCAAGATCTTACAAGGTGGTCGCAGAAGAGGGGAAAATTCTATGGCGTAACATAAATGATTGGTTGCCAACCAAAGAACGATCTGTGGGCGATTTTTCAAAAGACGGCGAAGACGACAATGAGGACGAGCTACCCGCCAGCAGCGGAAGTGCATCGGCACAGCAACAGTTGCCGCCAACTGGGGCAATGGTGACGAATGCCTCAAGACTCCGAAGATGATATAGGCAACGTGGAGCACCTAATAGTTTAAAGTACCACAGTAACTTCGAACAAGTTTGTTAAGCGTGTTTTTTGGTTACATACCACTAGCAATGTACTAACACTTCACTAACAATGTACTAACATAGCGGAGGTGGTGCGAAGTTTTGTTGTTCAATATTTTTTTTGTTGGTTGGTTGGTTCATATGGAAATAAAAAAAGATGTATCGTACACGTGGCGCAAGATATGAGCATGAACTGTTAGGAGATGTAAATGATACGCACGCATTCAGCACATATAACCAGCTCACGTTCAATAAACGAGCTTTTCCACCACCAGCCAACCACCCGGCGTAGTATGTCACTGATACACTTGAAATCAACTGCAATGAGTTTAGCCGCTATGAAACTTTGGAAGAGGCTGTTATTGTGTACAAACTAATTGCTAACGAAGCGAGAGCACTAAATTGTAGTTTGTTGAAAAATCCAACTCTGTCAGAGTGCACAATGAAATGCCAAGACCTCGCATCCCAAAACCAGAAGCATTAGTTTGCGAGTGACAAAATGTATGCGGGGAGTGCTTGTAAATCAAGGTCAATATGCTCTTAGACGTAACACTGAGGAGCAACGAAAATGGAGTCGGTGCACTTGAGTGTGCAGTCATGCTTATAGAAGCAATAAACTGCTGGTAGAATTTCGAGGATCAGCCCAAGAAACATAAATTAGGAACAAACTGGTCCAAACCAAAGTGTTATCAGGCAAGATTTTTTTTTCTCGTGAAAAATAAAGTGTCGTGCCCAACCATCTACTTACAACAGCTCCAAGTGCCGCCGTTGCGTCGCACATGTTCTGTTGACGTAGAACTTAAAATGGTACATATTCAATAAGTGGTCTATTGAGACCTTCCACAGATGCTGAGTCGGCTTTAAGCAACTCTAGATCAAGGTCCTCCCAGTTCAAGCTCTGTATTAATCCATTGTTCTCCTCTCTCTCTCTCTTATTTCATTTCTGCAGATACGCTATCGGAGTCATAACAACCACCATTTTTGAAAAGCGCGCCATCACCTCCGAGATGCCACAATTGGCCAACAAAGTCTCAAAGGCTGCAAACGTGCCTGCTTGGTTACTAAAGTTAGCGAGAGACGGCAGCACCAATTTAATGCTAAGCCCACATTGAAGTTGCGGAATCAATTGCTTGCATTAAAACTCAAGATTTACTATTTTCAAAACAATTGTTATAACAGCAATAAACTTTATACCAGGACGTTTTTAGCTTCCAAAACTTTTATTCACTAAGACGCTGATGGTTGTCTCGAAGGTCTAATACCACTGTCTGTCGTTTTAAAATTCATGGCTAGATGGCAGCAGCAGTCCACAATTCTGCGTTTTTGTTCTGGTTTGTCTTTTGTTTTGTTTCCATAAAGTTTATTCTTTTACCACATTAAAGCCCACTGTTTTTATTGCCCTTGCGACCGACTCTTGCACACTGTGTGGCTATCTATCTGACTCCGTTTGATAAATGTCATCCCCCTCATTGAAAATGCACATAAATGTTTGCAGTAGGCTACGTACTCAGTCAGTGGTGGTTGTTTAACTATCCATGCAATTTTACAGATGTGCAGTGGTAATCACTGTGATTCCAACTAATAAAAGCAGCCTATTTTGTCAAGTGATCAGCAACAACACTAAAAAATAAAGAAATGCCAGAACAAAGCCTCAACAAATCCGAAAGCTATATTGGAGATCAGAAAGGGAAACAAAATTATACGGTATGAATTTTCATGAGTGGTCTATGAATATCACTCTCTATTCAATGCGTATAGCTTGGAACTGATGAAAGGACACGTCGACCACTGGGATATCTAACCACATGTACATTGTTTTCGGGCGGAACGATTATTGTTGCTGCTGTTGTAGCGCCAATATTGAGCAAGCTCGCCCCGGGGGAGTGACCATGGTCCTCTGGCCATTTGCAATACCACACAAAAAGAAACAAAATAAAGCACACATAGCACGCTTGCGCATTCAGATCTGACCAAGAAAAACTTCAAACAGTGGTACCAAAGTTCTAACATAACTTTTCATTATTTATTGGTTCACGAATATCTGTGAAAGTAGAGATTAACGTTGCTTGCGTTCATTTGCCAGCGCATCAGAGAAACGTGTAGCACGAAGGGGAACCTTGCGAGGCCCATAGCTGCACGGTGTGACGTCAGACAAATGTTAGGCTTTATCGGGAATGATAAGACCACAATTTTTTTACTGGTTTTCGAAGTCGCAATTGTGTTGAAGCCAGCGTATCAGGGAAACCTTTATCTAGTTAGGAACATAGTACGCCCATGATTTCAAAGTGTGACTTCAGACAAAGGTTGAGCCTTATCGTCGGCGATAAGAACCTAAACTTTTTCGACTGATTTTGAGCACGTCTTGCGGTGAAGTCAGCGCACCAGGAAAACGTTTAGCTAGAAAGAAACGTGGTACACCCATGGCTGCAAGATGTGACGTCAGACAAATGTTTAGCCTTATCGTGGTATATAAGGACCTAAACTTTTTCGACTGCTTTTGAGCATGTCCTGCGGTGAAGTGAGCACATCAAGGAAACGTTTACCTAGGTAGGCACGTGGTACGCCAATGGCTTCAAAATGTAACGTCATACAAGAGTTGAGCCTTACCGTTCGTTGGTGATAAGGACCTAAACTTTTTCGAGTGCTTTTGGACGTGTCTTGCGGTGAAGGCAGCGTACCAGCGAAACGCTTTGATCGAAAGGAAGGTGGTACGCCCATGGCTACTAGACGTGATGTCAGACAAACGTTGGGCCACATTATGGGTTATAAGGACCTCAACTTTTTCGACTGCTTTCAAGCGTGTCCTGCTGTGAAGTCAGCGCACCAGGGAAACGTTTAGTTAGCAAAGAACATGTACGCCCATGGCTGTAAGTTGTGACGTCAGACAAAAGTTGAGCCTTATCGTGGGTGATAAGGACCTAAGCTTTCAGGGGCGAAGCTCCCTAAAGCGTGGGTCTGTACATCCACCAATGTTGTACGTAGCCACCGGTGGCACATTCCAGCCCTAGAGCGGGTATATGTCACAGGGGATGCGAGATGGGAGATGGCGGCACTTACACTAGATGTACGCGCGGACGGGTGCATAGACGGACGGATACACAGACAAACAGACGGGCGGACGGATGTATGGATGGACGCGCGCAGCGCATATGTGTCACAGGGGATGCGATATGGCGGTACTTGCAGTGTTCACTAGATGGACGCCCGGACGGGCGGACAGACAGACTAGAAAACAGAAAAATGAACGGACATGCGGACGTACGGACGCACGAACGGGCAGACAGACGGACTTATGGACGGACGCGCGTACACATGGACGGACGCATGGATGGACGCATGGGTGGTCGCGCGGACGGACGAAATTCCGGACGGGCTGACGGACGCTTCGCCCCCCTCATCATCATTCACTCCGTGGATGCTTGTCATTTTTCGACTGCATTTGGGCATCTACTGTGTTGAAGTCTGCCCACCAGGTAAACATTTAGCTAGGAAGTCACGTGGTACGCCCATGGCTGCATGTTGTGACGTCAGACAAAGTTGAGCCTTATCACCTGTGATAAGGACCTAAACTTTTTCGACTGCTTTTGAGCGTGTCCTGCGGCGGAGTCAGCGCATCAGGGAAACCTTTAGCTAGGAAGAAACGTTTTACGCCCGTTACTGCAAGATGTGACGTCATACAAAAGATGAGCCTTATCATCGGTGATAAGGACCTAAACTTTTTCGACTGTTTTTGAATGCTTCCTGCAGTAAAGTCAGCGGAGCAGAGAAACATTTAGATATTAATGTGGTATGCCCATGGCTGCAAGATGTGACGCCAGAAGTTTATCCTTATCGTCAGTGATAAGGACCTAAACGTTTTCGACGGCTTTTGAGCGTCTATTGGGATGGTGTCTGTCCACCGTGGAAAGGTTTAGCTAGGAAGGAACGTGATATGCCCATCGCCGCAAGGTAGGTGTGACGTCAGACAGAAGTTCAGCCTTATCGTGGGGGATAAAGACCCCGACTTTTTCGACTGCTCTTGACCATGTCCTGCAGTGAAGTCTGCCCACCAGGGAAACGTTTAGCTAGGAAGGAACGTGGTTACGCCCATGGCTGCAAGTTATGATGTCAAATAGAAGTTGAGCCTTATCACCTGTGATAAGGACCTAAACTTTTTCGACTGCTTTGAGCGTGTCCTGCGGCGGAGTCAGCGCATCAGGGAAACCTTTAGCTAGGAAAAAACGTTTTACGCCCATGACTGCAAGATGTGACGTCATACAAAAGTTGAGCCTTATCATCGGTGATAAGGCCCTAAACTTTTTTGACTGCTTTTGAGCGTGTCCTGTGGTGAAGTCAGCGCACCAGGGAAATAATTACCCAAGAATGAAAGGTTTACGCCCATGGCTGCAAGATGTGACGTCAGACGAAAGTTTAGCCTTATCGTGGGTGGTAAGGACCCCAACTTTTTCGACTGCTCTTGACCAAGTCCTGCAGTGAAGTCTGCCCACCAGGGAAACGTTTAGCTCAGAAAGAACGTGGTTACGCCCATGACTGCAAGTTATGACGTCAAACAGAAGTTTAGCCTTATCATCGGTGATAAGGACCTAAACTTTTTCGACTGCTTTTGAGCGTGTCCTGCGGCGGAGTCAGTGCATCAGGGAAACCTTTAGCTAGGAAAAAACGTTTTACGCCCATGGCTGCAAGATGTGACGTCATACAAAAGTTGAGCCTTATCATTGGTGATAAGGACCTAAACTTTTTCGACTGTTTTTGAGTGCGTCCTGCAGTAAAGTCAGCGGAGCGGGGAAACATTTCGATATTAATGTGGTACGCCCATGGCTGCAAGATGTGACGCCAGAAGTTTAGCCTTATCGTCAGTGATAAGGACCTAAAAGTTTTCGACGGCTTTTGAGGGTGTATTGGGGTGATGTCTGTCCACCATGAAAAGGTTTAGCTTGGAAGGAACGTGATATGCCCATCGCTGCAAGGTAGGTGTGACGTCAGACAAAAGTTCAGCCTTATCGTGGGTGATAAGGACACCCACTTTTTCGACTCCTCTTGACCATGTCCTGAAGTGAAGTCTGCACACCAGGGAAACGTTTAGCTAGGAAGGAACGTGGTTACGCCCATGGCTGCAAGTTATGATTTAAAATATAAGTTGAGCCTTATCACCTGTGATAAGGACCTAAACATTTTCGACTGCTTTTGAGCGTGAACTGCGGCGGAGTCAGCGCATCAGGGAAACCTTTAGTTAGGAAGAAACGTTTTACACCCGTGACTGCAAGATGTGACGTCATAAAAAAGTTGAGCCTTATCATCGGCCCTAAACTTTTTCGACTGCTTTTGATCGTGTCCTGTGGTGAAGTCAGGGCACCAGGGAAATATTTACCCAAGAATGAAAGGTTTACGCCCATGGCTGCAAGATGTGAGGTCACACAAAAGTTTAGCCTTATCATCAGTGATAAGGACCCCAACTTTTTCGACTGCTCTTGACCATGTCCTGCAGTGAAGTCTGCCCACCAGGGAAACGTCTAGCTAGGAAGGAACGTGGTTACGCCCATGGCTGCAAGATGTGACGTCAAATAGAAGTTGAGCCTTATCATCGGTGATAAGGACCTAAACTTTTTCGACTGCTTTTGAGCGTGTCCTGTGGTGAAGTCAGCGCACCAGGGAAATATTTACCCAAGAATGAAAGGTTTACGCCCATTGCTGCAAGATGTGACGTCAGACGAAAGTTTAGCCTTATCGTGGGTGATAAGGACCGCAACTTTTTCGACTGCTCTTGACCATGTCGTGCAGTGAAGTCTGCCCACCAGGGAACGTTTAGCTAGAAAGGAACGTGGTTACGCCCATGGCTGCAAGATGTGACGTCAGTCGTTTAGCCTTATCGTCGGTGATAAGGACCTAAACGTTTTCGACTGCTTTTGGGCGTCTATTGCGGTGAAGCCAACTGATCGTGGGAATCCTGGCGTCGAAGTTTTCCTAGCGCTCTTCCCTGGTGTTCGCGTAAACAAAAAATCGCACGGACAAGAAGGTTAATCAGAAGAAGGGCGTTCTGTCCACCGAACAAATATCGGTGTCTGCAGAAGCTGAACAATATCATTGTACTTAAGGGCGATGCAAAATTATGAAGATATCACATTCAAATGCGTAAACGTTCCTATGGCGAATAAACCACAAAGCTATATACGTGTCCCTCCGCCTTCAAGTAAAAAATAAAATGCCTATTTAAAAAAAATCTTACTGGTGTAAGTATACTCGAACCTGACTCCTCTGCTCCCATTGCGAGCATCTTAAGCGCTACGCTATAAACCAATGTATGCCGCATGCAAATACACTAAACCCTGTACTTGCGTTGTACCAGCAGTACAAAAAAAAAAAGGTAATGTATAAGAATAACTGTTTCAAGAAAAATCGAGTGGAATCGAATCAAGATCAGTTTATTTGAGGACATTTCTTGCGGCAAAAAGATCCAAAATGGTGAAACAGCCTGACGTGGTCCCTGCCTTTATTCAATTCGTACAGCGTTTCCAAAAACATGTACAATAGTATGAACATAATACTGGGTTGCTCTGAATATACAGCAATATACTTTCTTCGCCGTGTTGGGTTAGAATATACTTTCTACCCCAACAAGTTATCATTGAATTCGAAAATGTGCAGCTGCTCAAGTGCGCGTAGCACCCTGTGAACTCGTAGTGGGCACTTCGCCCTATTTAATATGAATAATTATGGTGTATAGTGCTCACTTCGGAACTGAACCTGCAGTGAGCATCGTATAATTTGAAATGTCCAGTTTTAGGGGCAAATTGGCTAAGGCTTAATGAACATAGCACTGAAATGGTCTGTCTTGATTACTTATGTTCCTATTAAAAGGCAATAATTATCTCGGGTGTTATTCGCGAGGTCATAATTGGTATATAGCTATTTAACATAATCCTAATTAGAAAGTTCCTAAGAAAGAAAAAAAACAGTACGGCCTGTTTGTGGCTAGAAGTGCGTCTCCGCGGAACTCACTTGCAGCATGATCCTAATTATAACCATATTAGTAATGTTTAACTAGCATGTTTTTTTCAGCATGCTTATGAATAACATGAGATTAACTAGTATGGTTTAATTAGCGCGTCACCTAGTATGCTTTAGTTAGCACAGTTTTAGCTTAATTTACATTGCTTCATTAGCATGGCCTTAAAATGTGTAATTATCTTGGTCTTACTACAACTTGGCTTAACTTTCTTGGTCATAGCATGTTCTGGCGTAGCTGGCGGAGTGTATTGTCAGCCAAACAGCCAATTAGCCAGCCGCACATATTCAGGTGCTAGCAGACGATGAATATGCAGCACGCTAGAATGTGCAGGCCAACCATTAACATGTGGCGCAGGGTTTAGCTACGGTGACAATGTTGTAAGGCGCCCGGCAGACCTAATCTGGGCCCCATGCACGATAATCGATGGTCATTAAGGATAACAGACTGAATTCCAAGAGAAGGCAAGTGGGTGAGAGGGAGACAGAAAGTTAGGTCGGTACATGAGATTAGGAAGATTGCCGGTAGAAAGCGGCGTGAGCAAGCACAGGACCAAGTTGAAATGGCAGACATGGGAGAGACATTTTGTCCTGCAGTGGGCGTAGTCAGGCTGATGATGACATACACATACACGCTGGAGCGTGAGCTTGCATCACGCCCTCTTCTTCCTCTGCTACTCTCCACGCCATCAGTTGTCTGGCCGCAGGAGTGATGTGTCACACGGGTGTTTGGGACGCCATCCAACCGAGAGTCAATTGTCAATGCTAGTTCACATCCTGATCCTAGTGGACTGTGCGTGCTCGCATAGTCCAATAAGGTTCCACATAGGATCCTCAAGTTTTACCTAAACTATACAATCTGCAAATACTTACAGTTTGCATTACAGGAAGTTGACCTAGTTACAGTCATTATGTCTCTTGTGCACAGCTAAGGACAAAATTTTTTTAAACTTTTGCAGGTTACATTTTCGGTGTACTTACCGATCTCGAGTCAATGCGGCGTACTTTTCACATGAGGTCACGCGATATAACAAGGCGAACTTTCGCGTGCAGTTACTTAATTGTGTCAAATTACAGTAGGGCTACAGGACTAAAAACAGAGGAACTACAAGGCTGTGTTATCCAAGATAAAGCTTTTTAAGTAGACACGTAGCAAAATTTTTCAATTAACGTATAACCCTGTTTGCCTGGCCAGCTACACTAAGTGCTGTGATATTGAAGACAAAAAGACAAACCAGCGCCGACGATTCCAAAGAACAGCGCGGCCCGAAAGAACACTCGTAGTCAGCCGAATGCACAGCAATGTGGCTTTTTATTGAAATCACAGACTTGCCATTTTGTCATGTGGCTTTTCTGTCAATATATATATACACGTTTAAGAATCGAAGGAAGCGACACAGACACAACGCGATCCGCTGACTGCGGTACCACGCACGTGCACGCCTCCATGCAACTGTTGTGGTGTTGCAGTAGAAGAAAAACAAAACCAAGTAAGCACGTGCGGGTCAACTGCCGTAACGCGCTTGCCACCCACGTGTGCTGCGACGGGAGGCAGAGCATTTCCAACATTCATTTTGTTTTGTTTTGTTTTAAAGTATACGGGCGGTGTACAGCAGCTGCCAGTGGCTCTTGAGTCGCTTTGTACAAAAAAACACAGAATCCTCGAACAGTCCAACAACACTGCTGAAGAAGCATCGCACTTTCTCTGGAAGGTGTAACACTTATTCCTCCATTCAAGGGTATTTTTTTTAAAAGGGGTTCTACAAAAATACTGTTAAGTGGACAAGCCGTAGGGTAAACGCGCACGCTGTAATTCTCTATAGCAGGGTTGGACCTGTCATGCCTACAATCAGTCATTTTCTGTTCCTGAAAAAGGATCCAGCTAAAAAAAACAGTAATAGGCAAGGGAAGTGGACATGGCAGAGGTCAATAACAGAAGCGGCACTCAAACACAAGAGATATATACCCACACACACACAAGCAAACACATAGATGTAGTGGAGAACTTCAATCGAAACAAACGCTATTCACACTTCTCCTCACTCGACCATTACGATCGATATTTAACAGAGTGCTTTTACACGACTCCTTCTAGAGTGTCTCACTCTTTATCACACTAGAAACGCAGTACCTGTCACCACATATGGTGACAATCGAGCCTCCCCTCCTAATTAATTGTATATAGTGACCTATGCATTTGTAAATTAGCAAGAAAGAATAAATTAAAAATGTTTAAAAAAAGAGTAAGGAGGGGAAGGCGGTGACCCCAGCCAGAACAAAAAAAAGTAGTTTATCGATGCAATGGCAGCTACATAAATATACACAATAGCAAAATAATGCTGTCAGTATGGAAGAAAAAGTGTACTTTTGCCTCTTTGTAACGGCAACAAGCAAAATGTGTTGAGAGAGCTGAAATTCTGCATTTCTAAAGCAGAAGCGGCTTTGTGAATTGGTCAAAAATAGTTTGCGGAGACAAAGGCATTCTTGCATGAGAAACAATGCAGGTGGAAGTTCAGCACCAAACGCTTATATTAAGTTTCTCCAATTGTCATTGTTTTAAGGAACCATATCGTTCAAACAACTGCATCCATTTTTGGCGTTGTCTTGATTTCCCAAGGTGTCATTGAGTTACCAATAACAACGTCGTTAAGTTGTCTGTATAGCACAAGACGAAAAAATAAAAGTATTTTACTCTGGCACTCCCTCCCCCTTTCGAATTCTGATATATCAACCTTGACAAGCAGCAGTCAATTATGCCATATGGTAATATGTTCAGTGAGTAAATAAATGCAAAAGTGAGAAGCCAGAAATCTTTGACGAAAATGCGGATGAGAAAAAAAGCGGGGCAATACACATGAATGGTGCTGTTCACAATCAGTGAAAAGATTCACAACGAGATAAACTAGAAACAGTGAAGTCAAATGCACGAGAACCCAGTAACCGAAGCAAAAATTATTGCAGGACCTCTGGTAACCACTTTGAGGAACACGGAGACGACTGTGATGAAGGATGGGAACACAGGGACTTCAAAAACTTGATATGGCACTAGGAGGGCAGTCAGAAAAATGAGTCACTGCAGCACTCAGGCACCTCACGAACCGAGCCACGCAGTCACCACATCCTCCCGGCAACTGATGGGAAGCACGCACGAGTCTTTTCACCAAAGACCGTGGTGCAATTTCACACGGCTGGTCGTTTGCTGCCGTTGTAGGGGATGTGGGGATCGTGGTGTTCACTTTGGACAGGCGATGATGCACCAGTTGGACGCTGGGGTGACTTATGTACACGAGGTGGCCGCGAATCAGAGACTGAAGAAGCTCAGAGCACAATAATTGCACTGATTTACGGACAAATTATTCTCCTAATTTCCTGCCTCTTTAAAAATTACAGGACAAGAAACACTATTAGGGCTAATTACAGTTTCACGAAGTGCCCTTGTTTTGTGGAAATTGTAAATAAAGCTTGTTGTTAACTACCACTAATCACTCATCAACTTCATGAGATAACCTTCCCAAATGAAAAAAAAAATATTCAAGGGGCATGCTGCTTGCATTGAGAGGTATCATAAGGCTGAAGCTATCTGTGACAGGTTTCCTAGAAATGAAACTGAAAATGATGCCAGTTTCATTTCACTAATTGTTAATATTTATATTTTGGTACACTCAAGCTACATCAGGAGCAGAGCTATTGCCAGGTTGTGCAGCAAGACTTTTACAATGCTCTCTATAGGTCAAACCTGTAAATGTAAAGATTAGTTATTCTGCTCTTATAATGCTCCATATATTTTAACTTGCTACAGGTAATAATCATGTGCCCAACCAGATGATGATTTACATCAAGACTAGCGACTTGTAAAATTCTAACAAAATATGCTACCAGTTGTGGTCCCCCAGACCTATACATGTAAAATACAAATAAGATAGTGTGCTAGATTCCCAACAGTTTTTTTTTTTTTAAGCTGCACTTGCATATCAGGATGCAACACTAGTGCTTCACAACTTCTTCAGTCTAACAAGATTCGCGGTGCCACACCCAGCGTAAGGGTACCACTTTCATCGGGTGTTAGCCCTAGGATGAGGCCAAAGACTTCCAGGATGCGGTGGCCACTGTTCCTGCCCTGAGCGCAGCCAGCTGCTCTTCACCGAGCCGGATCTTGTCGTCGATTTCGCGTGCATCCACGAGCAGCTTAGACTTCATACGCACAAAGTGGTCATAGTCGGCATACTCTTGAGGTGTCAGGTACTTGCGCAAGAACTGGGCCACCTGTCGGCTGCGCCTGTCGATGCTTTCCTTAAGCCGGCGTGCCTCCTCGTGCTGGCTGCTCAGTTTGTCCCGCTTTGACTCCAGGGCTCTCTGCAAAAAACAAGTCGAAGCAGTCTCGTCAAGCAATGCACACACGGTCAGTATGAGGGGCATTTCTCTACTGACATTTCCCTACTGATAACTGCAACATGAAGCATTGCACACTCAAGTATGATACCTGTACCACACCTAGGGGTCGCTTAATGTAACGTAACACTTACAGTGCCATTTCGGCACACGGCCACTGTAAGTGCCATAATTTATCACACGTCTGGTAGCATTAGCCAACATTTGTCAATAGTAAGCATACAATAAAGCTTGAGCAGTACTCTGATATACACAGAAAGGTTTATGCAATACTGGGCTTACTAAAAGACGACATTTTGTGACTTCGTTCATCCATAACCATGAACCTGTTTGTTTGCTTTTGCCAGTGTTTATATAAAAACATGGTTCAATATACGCAACTCACTCTGTATTAGGCTGCCGAGAGTTCACTACAGCTAAGTAGAATACACTACGTCTATGCAATAACAATTATGTGCTTGCCTAGTTCAGCTCAGCATCGCCGAATGACGCTACCTATCCGGTATCTCACGATTGTGGCTGACGATATGCGGATAAATTAAAAGTCTCTACTAACCAGTAATAGCCAGTGCTAATCAACTCTGGCAGTATGTGAGCAAAAAATAAACAAATACGGTAGACAAAAGCACCACAGTGAAATCGTGGGAGAACGGTGGGGGAGAGGTTAGGCAAAGATATACTTTGGCATGCAAGAGAGCAAGAGAAGGAGAATGTAGGAAAGGCAGAGAAAAGAAATGGCCGGGAAGCCACTGACCCTCTCCTGTGCAGTGGGCTCGTCAGCGCCAGCGAGTCCAGCCAGTGCGTTGTGGACACGTGCCTAGTCGACCAGACAGGGACAGGATGAGGCTGACGATCTTGTCGAGCTCGTCAACGTGGAGACGGTACTTGTCACGCTCAGCGGGCCTCGCCAGCTGGTCGACGCGGCTGCCCAGAGCGCGACCCAGCAGCTCATTTTGCGAAGCCTCTTCGCGGAGGCTGAGCCGGGCTGAGCGGAGAACGTCCAGCTTGCGTGATATGCTCGCCATCAGCTCCTCCTGCGTATCAATGATAAGGGTGTTGATACTTATACCGAAAGATGCACCGAAAGCTGGTACGAAAACGAGATGGGTGTCTATAAGACACAGCAGCAACGATAAGACTGTCATCACACGGAATATAATAAAGTTACTTAAATTTGTGTGTGCAGGAAATTTATCGGACAAATCGGGGCACTTACACACCAGTAGTGCGGAGACGAGAGAAATAACAGAGCAGGTGGCCATGCCCTGCCCTCACTATCACTTCTCTTTCCCACCCCGTACAATGCAATGATTCACTAAATATTTTTTCTGTTCTCCTCAGCCACAGATTACTTCTCTAGCTCAATATCGATTCCCTTTCCCATCCTCTTGCAATACTACACAAGGCTATATATAGTACTTCGGTCTCTCACTTTCTTCTTTCCTTCCTCCTTACACTCACTTCCCTTCCCAACCCTCTTACTATGCCATACTACATCCCTCCTGTCTTAGCTTCGCGTGCCTTGGCAAAGCTATAGGCTAGGTTCTACCTATCGTAACGTGGCTCCTCCTCACTTAATCTGTTAAAGCAGTTTCAACGATGGAGTTTGGCCAATCCGAAACTGGTTCAATGTCACAGGGTTTCTATCGTACAGTTTGTAGAACGAAGCTACAGATTAGGGAATAATAGAGTAACAGAATCGAAAGTTAGGCTAGTACAGTACAATAATACAGTATTTCATTGCAATGTATTCATCTAGATTTTGACCGAACTGACTTGGTCCACAATAGCTACGGAAGTACTTCGCATGCTTTCTATCTATGGGTGTAGTGTAGCTAATGCACAAAGGCAGTTTAGTCGGAAAAATTACGTCATCGGTAGAGTTCAAGCAGCTGTAAGAAGCAAAAAACGATGAACGTTGCCACTCTAATAAATACTGGCAACAGCGACTGACAATAAGGAGATGCATAAAGGGATTGTCAAAGGAGAATGTGTCCACCAAGTGCAGACTGACCTTTTTGGCAGACAGCTCACTGTCGGATGTCCACTCTTGTTTGCCAATGTCAGATCCAAACCTGGTCAGAAACTTGGCCTTTGGTTCAGATGTCGTGTAGTAGGCACTATTCGCGGGAAGATTCTCGTCACTGCAAAGACAGACAAAGTTAAAAAAATATATAGAGTATGTTCTCTTTGCCGATGTGTATATGTCTCTGCGATTCTGAAGGCCTGGGTCAATCTTAAGCCTGAACATCAGTGTCTAATTTAAATCACAGAGACAATTGAAAACTTCAGGGCTCATTTTTCAATGTCAGTTTCATCATTTAAAGTAACATAAAGTTACCTGAACTCAAGCAATTTGTCGGCAGCCTCAACAAACTTCTGTCAATAATCTTAAAGCAGAAGCTACCTACCTCGGTTCTATGTGTATTTATTCATCTACAAACAGAGTAGTCGAAACGGTAATGCAGTAGTTTTCACAGCGGGCACTAAGTGCAGCAGGAACACATTTAGGCACGTCATTTTCCAGCTATAATTCAATTTACATTCTATTTATTCTAAAAGAACACTATTGAAACCTCTAGGCTTATTTTCCATTCAATACTTTTTTGAACTTCGTGTTTATACTTGTTCAAAAAGTACTCTTCCGGAACTTTGCATTACATTAGTGCCCATTAAACCGAACTGCAGCACCTTGCACCAAAACTGACCAAACTTCGTGTTCCTTATAAATAATTTCTCGAAATTAGAGCGAGCGCTTATACAGCATACCGTTCATAAACATACCTGAGCGTGTTGTTCCCTGTATTGGAGATAAGATATGGTGATGACGAAGCAGTTGACGGCGAGGGTTGCGGAGAAGTGGCCACGGAGCTGCACCGCCTGGATAGCGAGGAATCAAGCTGGCTATTCTGGCTGAAGTCACCGTCGAACAGGCCCTCCAGGTAGTCGGACGTCGTCTTCTGGTTCGGACTGGGCACTGCGCACGACCGAAACGCAAGAGGATAACATTGTATTAAACAGATAGAAGGGTGTCTGATATCAGCAGCCTTATAGATTGCTCAACAAGGTCCAGGCTTATTTTGCATACTGCGCCAATGAAGTAAGGAAGCAGAAAAAGACAGAAAAGAGCACAGTGACTTTTTCTACTTCCTTCTTTTGTGCTTGCGCGGTACGCTAACCATTCAACGATATGAACCGTTCTGCCTGCAAAAAGGTCGTACTGACTTAGGCCAGTTGGTATACGGAATGTATGACCCACAATCGGCGCGGGATCGAAATACCCGAACCAATGCACTGCATTTGATTCTAAGGCCAACTCTCAGATGTATAAGCAAGCGCAAAAAGTGCCAGTCGGCACCGCCAAGATGCAAAAAGTGATGATAACGACGTCACAGGTCTGCAAAACGACGTCACTACGGTGACGACGACAACTGTGGCGACAAACCCCGTGACGTCACAAGGTGACGTCTTCGCGCGGACATCGTCGCTCGCAGATCCTCCGATCTCGGAGGCAGTGAAAAAAACACGTTCGGCGCGTGAAGTTTTACGGCCGGGATCATTACACAATGACCAAGGAAGAAAAAGATGGCTTTCGCCTTCCAGCCGTGTCAAGCAGATAAATTTCATAATATAAATGTTCGTGTGATCACTTCATTGCTTTGGACCCCTTTAAGCTGATTCTCTATTTTGTAATCAGAATACCTACAAGTGGTATCATTTCGGCCTTGTTATCTGTTCTAGTTGATCTCGAAGAATAGTGTCATCCATCATCACGTCGACAACATTGAGAAATAACCAATCGCTTTCAGTTTAATGACTATATTATTAGGAAGGTAGGAATACTACGGAGGTACAAAAGTTGGTGCCCGAAAACAGAAGTCCATGTGCAAAGCCACAGATGGTCAAAAGAAATTCATAGCCTCACCCTCCCATGACTAAGTTTATCTTCTTTTTTACTATTTCGCAGTCATAAACATTTCCATGCATCAGTCAATGAGATACATCGAGAGGACTTTGCATTGGAAATACTTTGTTGCCGGAAAAGCAGAGCGCATTTCGCTAACTGCACGAACGCCTTCTTTATTTCTTTCAATGCCAGTGCAAACATGCGCTTATCAACGGAAGCCGTCGGTCCGCCTTAGTACAGGGAATGGTCGTGCTGTGACGCTGCCTGAGGGGTCGCGCTAGGGTGCCCCCACTTTTCGAACGGAGGAGCGAGCATCGAAGTACTCTAGGTCTCGCTACTTGCATCACAGATGCTTCGAATTCAGGATGCAATAGACGCGTTTCCAACTACATTATCGTACGACTGTCAGATTTGTTCCTTCGCGCTCCTTTTTTTTGTGGCTCGAAGCAACGCCACCACCACCACCTTACGACGCAGCGCATGTGGTAGCGCTTGCAGTGACGCTTTCCCCATTGGCATGCCCGCATAGCGCCACGAACGGCGACACGCTGTCTCAAAACGTCGTATCTTTTACAGAGCCAGAGTGACCGCCAACATAGTGAACACGAGGGAATGCAAGACGCCGCCCCACGGATGTGTACACAACTGAACGAAAAATTACTTTCTAGAACTTCCGTCGTAAGGCACTGCATAAGGGGGCACCCTCCCCGATGACAGCGATACGCAGACGCGAAGGCTAGGCGATTGGCGAGAGCACGAAAGGGCTAGAGGAGAGGGTGGCGAACAGTTCATTTATTTCTCAACTTATTTATTTATTTCCCTGCCAAACTCAAATGAGATCAAGGCATGAAAAGGGGGGGGGGGGGTTACAGCAGAATACATAAAAACAGTAAACAAACAGTACAACAATGCGCTAAAAATACATAAATGCAAAGATAAGTTTCTATACAATATAAACATCATTCCACTAGAAAAAAAGTAGTAACAGAAAAGAAGACCGTAAATAAAAATAGTTAGTTGGATTGGGCACATCTTGCTCGCATTGATAAATAGAGGAAGCGTTGACTGCACGAACAGTATCGTGTACGTGAGCACAGAACGCGGAAACAAACGAGCTTTAAATGGGCAAGGAGTAAGAGTTCGCGACATGTGACACGTCAGGTCGCGTAAAGCATTCATTTTTAACGCGCTTGACCGCGTAAAGACACGCTCTTTTCCGACACCATAACCTTGGCACCGGTCTTTGGGCTAAATACTGCGCGGGAAGAAACGCTATACGTACGCCCTGACAAAGACAAGGAAACGACGCACGGTCCAGCAGCGCGGTATTTAGGCATGACCCTACACAATCGCCCAGTCGCCTATTCTTGCAAACACTTTCCTTCGCGGGTCCCCAGCGAGAATGAGAAGAACCTGGCGAAAAGAATAATACGAAAAAGAGAAACAGGAAAAGCGTTTAACGAGAAGGAAAAAGTTCAAACGCGGCATTCCGTTCAAGGGGCACCAACACCACTTTGAGGATCTGACTTTACAGTGTCATACAAATCTGCCACACAGATATAAATGACATACAAAGCAGCCGTGAAAACGTTACGGTATCTACGGTAACGAGCACTCTACGGAAAGCTCATAGCGCGTTGTGACCTCGAGGTACAATATAGGGACCCGGAAACCTTACTGCAATTGCTTTTAGAAGCTGCACTCACGATTAACATACCAGTACATATTCTAGGCTCTTGACCACTTGGACTTTTATTTGGCGCCAACAAACGCCAACTGAGTGAGTGAAACAGCTTTGACGGCCCGGCATAAAAGGGGAATGGGTAGGAGTATTAAAGCGAGACACCAGCTTGCTCGGACGTCCCGGAGCAGCAACCTACTCGCGTCAAACCCGTGGGGGCACCGCTTTCGGCCGCTTCCAGGATTCTAAGCACGTGCTGGACCACGTCTTTTCGCTGGCCTGGCTCTCGGCTGATGATTTTGCTGCTGATACTGAACATTTTCGCGTCAATACCCTTTTCAAAAGCCATGCAGGAATGGAAAAAGTTATATAGAAGTAAGGCGGAGGTCAATAACCTGACAAAGTCGTGTGAAGGATGGAAGGAGGAAAAAAAAAGTGCCGGAATGCGGTGATCGACAGATAGCGAAAGAAAATACGAAACAGACCGTGCGAATGCTGTCACGGCGATATACAGTACGCAAGCAAGCACGCGCCGTACTATATATACGTCGCGCGCTTTGGTTTTATCCCACGCTGTTGTCGCTGCATGTGACCCACGCGTATACATAAGAATACCCGCACGTAAAGCGTGCACCTTCGTCGGAGGAGCTACGTGCACTGATTGCGGCGAGAAAAGAAAGCCCTGCATACGAAAACACTGGATAGAAAACGCGGTGACTTGACCTAAACGCCACAGTAGAAATGGATGGTCGTATACAATCCACAAACCGTCAAACGAAGTGAACACGATCGATAAAGAAGCCCGTCAGAGCAAAAAAAGCTTAGTTCTTATTTTCTTTCTTTATCTCTCTTTGGTACCTTGTAATCTTACTTAACCCTTAGCTTTCATTTCCCAATCAGGACGTAGACAGCGATAGATATCATATGTTTAACATAATTGTGTCCTACCTCATCTTGCCTCTCACTTTCTAATTGTTCTTCGAAGACCCTTGGTACAAGAATAAAGCTACCAAGCGGATATTTTAGGAAACAAATATGAAATTCGGAGGGTAGAAAGAGAAGTAACAGAACCAATAAAAGCGTGTTATAAATTAACTAGAAATATAACAAAGTGCTTCCGCAATTGTCTTAAAGTTTTAAGGGCAGCAAATAGTTCGGCGAAATCTATAGACGCATGCGGTGACGAAAAGAAGTTCGAGAGAAAAATCGTTCGAATGCCATTGGCTTGTTTTCTATTACATACATTCTATTAGATACAAAAAAAAAAAAAAAACGTGCCGGAACGTGTACTGGGATGTACAGTTGAACTAAAGCTACCGGTCCGATGATCCAAGGCCGTTTCGCCGAGAGCGGATAGGTCCTACCGCAGCGAGGCGTGCGAAAGTAGTAGCCCGATGTGCAAAAAGCAAAACAACAACAACAACAACAAAAAAAGACGACACCGAGAGACTGCGGCAGCGCGAAAAACGTGAGCTACCATTGATGGATGGCGGAAGCCCACCAGGTCGTTCCTCAGAAGGCCGTCGCGAGTCTTTTCTACGCCGCTGAAACCCAAATCGATAGTCGCGGTGGGAAGCGAACTCGTATCATATATACAGCAGCAAGACGCGCTGTTTTCAGGCTGACATAGGCATGTAATACACGCACGGACCGAAGCACAAACGGCCGTATATACACTGACACTCGAGGTACGCGAACATCCATAAGGGCGCGCGCGCGTGGCTCCGGTTTCTCGGCCCTGGGCTGAACGGTTTCGTTTGGGGGGAGTGGTAAAGGACAGACATGGGGAGGACGAAAAACGACGAAGCAGCGACGAAGTCGAACGCGGCTTCAACATAAATGATGCGGAGACGGAACGCACAAGGACACTCTTTTGATTGAACATTTCGCCTCTTGCGTTTATATACATCATTTTGCGTGCTGCCACCAACAACGCGCGTTTTGAGGCACGGGAAGTCTGCAGCGAAGAAAAACTGCCCTGGCGAATGAGTGCCTTAGGGGGAAAAAAAAAACACACAGGAACGAGTTGAAATTCGAAAAAGACAGCGTCAGTGACAGGGCACCGCTCTTTCTGAAAAAACGCGAACTCTTTGTCCGTATAGGAGACAGCGATGCCTCCCTTACGCATCCATTACCCATCACTCTCTGCGTGTCTGCGGACTATGTTTTGAAAATATCTCTGCATCCGCAAAAAGTTCTATTTTATACCTTCGTTGTCGCTCTTGCGCTGTATACCTACAAACAAACCGAGACACTAGCATAAATTGCCAACTTCCCAGAATTCAACTCTAATTAATTAATTTATTTATTTATTTTCTTTCTAATCATAATGTACACTGCCGTTCTTTATGAAAGGGAACACGCGAACGCGTGGCCTGCGCTCTGCGGCGGCTGCCTACAGCACCATCAACCTACAAGTGAAGAAAGCACTTTCGGTTTTGGCGTCATCTATGGCCAAGCAAGATAACGAGTCATGGCCGGTAGACAAGCGCGGCTAGATTACGTTCCCTCGAGCGATATCGGACGATTACTGCAGCTTGCGCCGTGGTCGCGCACAACGCTTGATATGTTGGCAGTGGACTAGGCACTACAGGCTGGAGCCGAGATGGAGTGCAATCTAGCAGCGCTCGTCTACCGACCATAACTCGTTATTATTATTATTTTCTGGCAACAGATGACGCTGAAAGCGAACCGTATTTCATTTTGCTGTCGGTTGATGCTGCTGTAGGTAACCGCCGCAGAGCGCAGGCCACGCGTTCGCGTGTTCCCTTTCATAAAGTACGACACTGTACCTTATCACTCCATTGTCTCACTTAGCAGTCGGAGCAGGTGCCAGAGAAAACAGCACGTGACGCTGCGGACTACAAAGTTCGATGAACGTGTCTCGTCGACTGAGAAACTGACCACGCCGAGAATATCTCATTCCTTTTTCCATGTTTTCATTTCTTTCTCTTTTACACCCACAGAGATAACGTCGTTATCTCTGCGAACCTCGGCGTCCCAAATTCCAGGGACGCGTTCGCTTACACAAATGATGCCACAAGAGTGCGACAGAATCGCGGCTAGGTTACTAGCGACCCCGCACCGCGGGGCCATCCGCCGCAGCAGTTCATATAGCACCACCAACCAACGCGCTCAGCTTATCGCGGCCGAAAAACTGGCAAGCCACGCGAGCGGGGTCGAAAACGTAAGAGATTTGATGGCGCGCGATAGGAGGCCATATACGCATGGAGCGGCCATACGACGATGACCCACTTTCGTCCGGCAGCGCCATATGACCGTTCCGTGATGACATCCACAGGAGAAAGCGAGCAGCCCCTCCGCCCATCTCTCACCTCGTGAGAGAGACACCGAGACGATGCTTCCTCGTGGGTTTGTTCTGCATTTACGCTTCGCTCACAGCCTCTCCGGCCGAGAGTGCTTTTCTCTTTTGAAGGCGCGCTTTTTCAAACCGACACGGCCCGCACGACGACTACGAGGCTTCATTTCGATAACTGTTTCTTTTATCTCCGTTTCATGGACGACGAAGAAAAAGCGCAGGTGTGCGTTGAGTCCCCCATAAGAAACATAAAACGACATCTGAGAGTATTATTGCACGCGTTAAAACCACGATTAGAATACGAGGTTATACGCCTTAGAACGGGGAGGGTTCCAAATGAACTTTGACTACCCGGGCTTCGTTAACATGCATATAAAGCTGTTCTGAATACTATGGCGTTCTCCGTCCGTCGAAATTCGGCAACCGCGGGCGTGGGAATCGAGTCCACGCTATTAAGCTTAGAAGTCACTCAGATGCCGCGGGGTGTAAGCAGGAAACGATAGTTCGAAGCTTGCCCCTTCCTCCGACCATCGATTCCAGTGGCGCACCTCAAAATAATTCATAAATACGCATGATAAACCAAAAACAACATTTGACCAGACTGCAAGTGCGATTTATTTCGCGTCAGACTTGGATTTGAACGTATACCACGGACTGATGTTGTAACGCTGTTGCGTAGGGAACGCCAGCCAAGCGCTTTTATACGCTCATGCACAGCACAGTTATACACAAAGCTCATACTTTCGTCGTTCTTCCCTAGATATCTTCCACGGACATATATAAACACCCGAATGCTGCTTGTGAAGCTGCAATCCAATACAAGTTGAAAGACCTAACTCACACTACGCCCCCCCCCCCCCCCATTTCTGACCTTAGCCCAGCGTACATGGTCAAGGAACTAAAGCGATGCTGCTTTCAAAAGTGCATTTTGATCATAGCTGCAGGCCTGCCTTGGTATGGCATCCCGAGGAGACAACACTAACGGAGGGAAATACCGCAAGCAGGTGTAACACACTGACTGAGAACGGGTTCATAAGCATCGTTGCAAATCTTTTTAGTTTTTGTTTATTAACGAGATCAGCGTATCTACAGGCGACCTTGAGGGAAACCGAGAGAGAGCGATCGGTTTCTCGAAGTTGTCCGTGTGCCGTGCAACTTGTGCAGAAACGGTACATGTGTCTGGGGCCTCGTTCACATGCATATTGACCGGTGAATTGCGTGGCTGCAAGAACGAATTAGATGAAAGCTTCAGTGGACATATGTTTATGGCAGATCCGGTTGAAGCATTAACGTGCCTGCAAGGACGATTTCGTTCTGTGTATAACAGAGGCGTTAAGTGATCTGTAAATGTTCGTTCTCGTTTGAAACGGTACATTGACAACACTTGACATCTGTATCAGCGAGTGAAGTGCAGTGTACGTGGAGTCAACGTAGAGCATTATAGCTTAGTAACTGATAACTCCCAGAATGAAAATCTAGGTTTGGAATGTGCGCAGATAAAGCAAAAAAAAAATGACGAGATACGGACAGATAGAGCTAAGGTACAGAAGCGTGTGCAAAATCAACATGAAATTAACACAGGTAAGCACTACACCTTCTTGCTTACGTCAATTTGCCTTACAAGCAATGAAGAGGGTAGCGAAATACATAAAAAGGTTAGGAGTGGATGAGCAGAACGGACAGACGACAGAGGGCGAACGCCACAAAAATCTTGTCGAACACAAACTGACGACATTGCTTTCACTCTGCCGACCCCTGCTGCAGGCGTTTAGGCGAGCAAAAAGGACGAAATATCGCCAACTTCTCTGCCTTTGCTCCCTTTATGTAGACCGTTTCATCTGGCGAGGAGGACCGGACCGGCAACCATTGCTTTCCTTCTTTCTGGAGCTTGCCGACGGCGCAGAGGCTGGTGCTTGGGGGAGTGGCGTTGTCAAAAAATTTAGCATGTTTTAGGTCGAATTGCAAATTTAATTCCCTTTTATGCCTATGCCAGCCAGCGAAAGGCCAACGGAAAGCCACTGTGACATTTTTGGTTGTTCTAAGAACTACAGAGAAAAAAATGGAAACTCTCATCTGAATAGTATGCGGCACGCATTACCAAACGCGTAAACGCTAGAGTTCGCGGTTGCTTCATGGTACATCGTTTGTATTACGTGACAAGTTATATAGCGGCAAATGCCGTAATATACCTGGAATACTTTGTGTTATACTCGGCAAAATGACAATAGAATATTGTTAGATTAGCGACAAACCATAAAACGTCAAGTACGCCCCCGTTCGTTACAAAACATCTAAGCACCACTTCTGTAGCCACCCGTGTTGTGTTCGCTTCGTTTTATCATTATTTATTACATTTTAGTATGATGAGTTTGGTCAAAAAGTTATCCGCGTATATCGCTCAATATGGTGGTCAATGTAGTTGATGTGGCTGTATTAACACGGACTAGAAACCCCTCACTTCGCAGCGGGGTAACCGGCATTACGTATTTAATTTGTACAGAGCACCGGCCTTGTGCAACCCGATCATTGACTCCATTTTAAATGAAAATGACGCGGCAGAATTGTTGTCGTGAGTGTAAAACTCACGTAGGACGGCGGAATGTATCGTGCACTACGTGCGATATGAAAGCCGAATAGTGAAAAAAAAAAAAAGGGGGGGGGGGGGGGTGTTCCGTCACTTCGTGTTTGGCGTAACTACCTCAGAAAAACAGTTTTTCGCGTGGCCAAGAACCGTGTCTAACAAGTTGCGCGATGATATACACCATAGTTAATTATCTTCTAAGAGTAAAACTAAATTAAACCACGCTGTTGCGGTTGTCTGTTGTTTTTTATAAGTGTCGATCTCTCTGCTTAGCTTTGCGAACGACAGCCAAGTATTCGCAAAAGCCGTACAACTGGGAGACAAAATCCCTTTAAAAAATAAACACAATTTGACTCTTATGCCGATAATAGGCCCAAGCCCGGGCGCGCTTGGTACCTAGCCCATTGGCAGAAGAAACACAAACCAGTGTTTTTCTGTAACTATATGTTCGCTATATTGCCGCTGCAATCCAATCTAACGGCATCGCTCTAAAAAGCAAAGAAAAAAGAAGCGTGCTGGCATGTAAACTTCGAAACACCGGTTTTTTTTTTTTACGTACCAGCACCATCAGTTCTATAATTTTGTCCACACTAGTGGGCAATAAACGAGCGAGTGATACGGTTTCATCAGAGGTCGCGTAAAGGATAGAGAACAGTTTGTGAGCAACAAACAAATGCCGTCACCAGCCAAGAAATTCAAACTGCGCGCTCACGCACGACCACATGTATACAGGTTGTAGTCGCTGTGACGGCATAAGCAAACCGGTAGTGAAAAATACAAACTTAATCATACACTCCAGGAAAAAAAATGACAGTATGTTCAAAGGGTGCCAGCACTTGCTTGCCCTGCTTGAAATGGTCGAAATATTTTACGGTTTCCCAGCAGAAATAGTGCCGAAAAAACATACGACACCGACTACTTGCGACACGATCGCGCCATCGCATATCATCATATTTGACCCCGAGAGGATCAAAACCTTTCAAGACTTCTCGTATAGTTATTTGCCTACTTATACTATATCACTTAAGACGACATTCAGCACGCAAGAACGAAAAAGACCGACAGTAACCACGCGAATACCTTCCCAAGAAACACGGAGCATCGCACGCTCCAGTGGTTTGCCAGGCCAGGGACGGCGCCACCCGCTAGGCAATATTGCGGCGCCCACGTTGCAGTGTAACTTGCTAGAGTGTCAGCGAAATGTGATTTCAAGAGCTGCACAATATAGCTTTCAAAAGTTTTTTCTTGGCCTTGGTTCGCAGCTCATTGTTAAAAAAATTGATTCATATGTGGGGTTTAGCGCCCCAAAACCACCATATGATTATGAGAGACGCCGTAGTGGAGGGCTCCGGAAATTTCGACCACCTGGGGTTCTTTGACGTGCACCCAAATCTGAGCACACGGGCTTATACAGCATTCCCGCCTCCATCGGAAATGCAGCCGGGATTCGATCCCGCGACCTGTGGGTCAGCAGCTGAGTACCTTAGCCACTAGACCACCACGGCATGGCCATTGTTTAAAAAAAACAGCGCATATAGTTTATTATGTCTACAGGGCTTGTTGCTGCGGAGCTCGTTGAAAACATCAGGTAAAGCGCGAGGAGGACAGGGACGAAGCGAAGACACGAACTGACTGACAGATACGGGCGCCAACTTGCAATTTGCAATTGCTGACAAGTGGCCCCATAACAGAATTAAGCACATGGCAAAACAGGCAATTCATCATGGGCCACTGAAACAAAGTTTGGGCATGCGCCGGGAACTGCACTGAACCGAGCTGTAAAAATCGTGCCAGCGCACATGGACTGCCTGTCAACCATATATGTGCACAGCAAAATGGGCCGCGCACAATCTATACATGCATCTACGGGCTATCTTGCGAAAACATCACTTCTTTTCTCATTTAGTCCGCATCGCAGCTCACTGTCACCCAAGGCTTTCACAATCACATGAGCTGTATGACGAAATATTCCTAATGTATCTGCTATATTGTGAACGTTGCTGTTGACCTTTACAACCAAATATTTCCAATGTATACTTGTAGCATGTCCTTATACAGTGTATACTTGGTAAAGTGAAGCGCTATAAGCGTAACAGAAAGGCGAGATAGGTGGGAGAAACGCTTCTATGTGCTACAATGTTAGCACAATATAGTGTACCACAGGTGTTGCCTGTTCTACATTCCTGTTCCGTTTGCTGCTCCTCACTTTGCCAAGTATATACGCACCACCAACTGGCCTCAATTTTCACTCTTCTATAGGGTTATACAGCAGTTTGACTTCACACACAATGTTGTCGTTCCGTATATACTCAACGACATTAGAGAGTTTTAGTACTGCGGAATGGTGCTACGTACGCATCACGCAAGCGCCTTGCGTTACGTGGCGTCCTTTGCCACTAATCGGCTTTTAGTACGCCGTAGTACCCGCGTACGTAACGAGCGTGAAGCGTGTTGCGCCATCTGGTAGATCAAAATAGAAGCACTTGTTGTTGACAGCCAATGTGAGCCAATCCAAGTGTTATAGCCAGATAATGGGCATATTTTAGCCACAGAGCCGGTAGTGCTTGCCTTCGATGCCGCCATTTTGCAAAACGAAGTCTCGCGCTGTCGCGAACTTGTTCGAGTGCGGCGCGATCAGCTCATACGTACGCACGCACGCATCTCATGCGTGCGTACGTAGCGGCTGCGATACGTGCGTGTTGTGGTCTGCGCATGCGCACTGCGCAGAACGTGGCGTCCTTACGTACGCAACGCCGCCACGTACGCAGCGTACGCAGTACTAAAACTCTCTATTAAACGCAGAGTGCGGGACGCAAAAGAAACGTGCGTGTGTACTCACCGAGTAAAGAGCGCAGCGCGGCGTCCCCGTACCGGGAGGCGAAGTCCTGCGACAAGCGCTCGCACTCCAACTCCTCCTGGCTCTTCGGGGCGGGCCGCCGCAGCTGGACGCACCACTCGTCGTCGGGTCCCGTCTGGGTCGCCGAGTTGGTGCGGCGGCACGTCGGCGGCGAGCCGGCCGTGACCGCGCTCGTCGTGGTCGACGACGACGTCCAATGTTCGTGGCACCCGTTGCACGCCACTTGCTCGCCACCCGTGGGCGTCGGAGGCAGCGCGTTGTTGTTGTTGCTACTAACGCTGTTGATATTGCCGCCAGCAGTGGCGGTACCTGTACTGGTGGTGGTGACGGTGGTGGTAGTGCTCGTCGAGCTGTTGTTGTTATTCAGGGAGTCCGCGGGCTCGTACTGAGGAGTCTTCGCCGACGTAGAGTCCTGACTAGGGGCCGTCGTCGCGGATTGAGGAACCGCGGTGCCCGCAGAGGGCCACGAGTGCGGCGGGAAAGTGAGCGGCGACGAGGGACAGGACGAAGAGGACGACTCGGAACTGGCTTCTTCCGAGGCGAACTCGGAGCCCTGGTCCGAGCCCGGACAGGAGTCGGGACCAGAGTCGCCGCCGCCTCCGCTTCCATGGTAGCTGCGCCGGTAGTTGCCCTGGAATCCCTGGCGGCCTGGCTTCCTCTCGGTCCGGTACCACATGTACGAGTCTTTGGGGTACACCCTGGGCAAAATCAGATAAAAAAGAATGCGGTGAGCACAGCGACACGGCTAATAACGATTAAGAGGCTTTAGAAATGCAAGTCACGCATCAACGTTATCCGAGTCCTTTTGCTGCTGTTTAGGCATCAAAAATCGAGCGCCAAAATAACACAGTCACACACGCGCACACTTAACACATTCACGCAACCAAACCACGTACAGCGCGACTATGTGCGTGTGTGAAGGTGTCATTTTTGTGGTCGATTATTTTTGTGCCAAACTGAACTACCAACTAGCCCGACAACAAATTATTTCGAGGAGAATATTCCGCTGCTATTACAGAGTAATTACAGAGCAATTTACAAAAAAATCACTTCTGGCCCGCGGTCACTTTTGAGGAATAACGAGGGAGAGGCCATTATAGTTGCAGCGTAAGTCTTCATTGTTTCGTTGAATATGCGCATTGAATAGTGTTTTGTAATACGTTTCATGACCTCCAATGATAATAGGTGAAAACGAGATGCTTTCCTTGTTGTCTTAGTTCTGCCCCTATAAAGAATACGGCTCCGAAAATGTACAAGGCAAGCAGTGACGATGTGTCAGATCGACTGATATGGAAGGACGTCAGGTATTTTACTCTGTCCTATGTGTAGGACGTGGAGTTGTCGACATAAACAACTTTGCTCATCAGAAGGCGTCGGTGCATGCGAAACTTCAGGTCATGACCCTGTAAAGGATCCCCCCCCCCCCCCCCCCCCCCCCCCCACCAAACACACACACACACGAAACAGCAAGAAGTTATTCTCAGTTTCGAATCCATGGAACAGACAGTTAACGATTAACTGAGCCACGCGCGTGAAAATTAGAATTCCAGGACTAACCAAGCCAAAAATTTATCATATACATAAAGCGAGAACGCCCACTAAAACTACTCTGCCGACCGAGCACACGGTGCTAGCTTGCTGGGCTTAAAGCTTAAAGAAAATTAAAACAAAAAAAAATTACTACAGCGCGCTTGTCGTTTAGCTCCCTCATCCATCTAGTTTATGCGCAGTACTCCGCTACTTCATTACGCAGTCCGACAGTTCAACGCGATGAGACGCAATTAGTTTTTCTCCGTCGACTGCGCAGCTAGTCACACGTTGTGTTCCGGGCGGCATTTTTCCATCGCACGTTGTGTTTGCGCAGCGTAAGCGTGCATTGAAAAAAAAAATAAAAAGAAAACCTGGTTTTGCTCAACAAACTTAAGCCTTATTAGCATGCGCGCACGCAGTCTCGAAAACTCGTCTCGGTTCAAACGGTACAGGTCTCGCATTCACGAGCACGTGCACTGCGTCATCACTCGAACAAAGCCGAGCGTTATCTCTTGAATTCGAAGAGCGAAATGTCTCAGGACAGACGAAGAGTATATGCGGTGACATGAATAACATAGGTTGCTGTAAAAAAGAAGTGTCAAATACGTGGACTGATGAGAGGCAACGCAAGATAACGAATTTCGGATAAGCCACGAGGGAGATGTCTCCGTCGCGTTTTTAATTGAACAACAAAAACTTCCGCCATATCCACGAAGTGAATGATGATGAGTGGGCGAAGCTCCGGAGGTAAACCTGGTAAACCATGAATCCTCTGTACATTTTGCCCACTCGATTTTATTACATCGCTCCCCCTAGCGTACGTCGCCGCACTAAATCGAACGATTGCCTTCAACCAATGACACGCGCCATATGTGACATCATTCCTATTTTATAAGATCTCGCGTCTTTCATCAACTACAAGTGCCGCTTTCTAGTTTATAACATCTTGCATCTTTTCATCATCAGCTACAAGTACCACCATCTAGTAAACACTACAAGAACTAAACGAGAGGTGGCTACATACAGGAGACGGTACCGCCATCTAGTGAACACTGTAAGAACTAAACTAGAGGTGGCTACATACAGGGGACGGTACCGCCATCTAGTGAACACTGCAAGAACTAAACTAGAGGTGGCTACATACAGGCTACAGGGGACGCACAGCCCACGCCCTAAGGAGCTTCGCCCCTAAAAAAATCAGATGAGGATCAAACTTTGGCGCTACACGTGACGAAAAGACACGCTTACGCACGCACGAACACATCGTTCTGGGCTCGCGTAATTCACAGCACGGCCCGAGAACACCTCGAACTAATTTTTCGGCCCACGCTTCCACAATAGACGACATCGCGGTACGTTATACCTAAAAGAGGAGAGACAAGCGAATACACCGTGAAGCGCGAAGGCACAGCTGGCAGGGAAATTCCGCTCGTGCCGGAATACATTAGGGGTAAAAAATTTTCCAAGAAGTGAAACTGATGCGACGGCAAATTAGTTTCGAGAACGCCCGAACTATACAGCCACCGCGCCACCTTTTGTTCGCTCAACAGGCGAATCCATCACACACACAAAAAAAAGTTTCTATTGTGCACGCCGGGCGGGGTCTGCCGACGTCAAAAAGGGCAAAAAAAATTCAAACAAAATACCTAGAGCACGACAAGGGTACATTTCTTGTCCCAAAGCGCGCCCAGCAAGGTCAGCAACTTCCTTTTTTTTTTTTTTTCGAGTCCTCGTGCGTAATTGCGGGAATCAAAAGTATAAAAGAGAAAGGACTTTAATGCAGAAAAAGGGGGTGCTTTCTTGTTTTCTTGTTTTTTTTTCGGAGTGCAAAAAGCATACGCAGCACCAACAGCAGGATACGTGTGCTAATGTGCCGACGTCTGGATCCTTGCGACAAAAGGGGGCTCTGAGGTACAAGAAACATTCCGGCAGGTCAAATTATTCCACCGGGGGCTTGCCTGTTCTCTATACCACACCGATAACACGCTGCACTTGAAATCCGTCCTCCCAGGCACCCCCCCCTTGCCATTCATCGCTTTATCCGCAATGCACGCATCCATTTCAAGGTGCCATTGTAGCAGCAACGCAAGAATTGAACTATCATTCGGAGAAAAAGAAAAAAAAAAACCGAAGAGAGCTTTACCTCCTGTTTTGTGAGGGATTCAGCAATACTGTAACCTTCGTTTTTTTTGTCACGCGTTTTTAATTGGACGCGAAAGAGACCTTTGAATACGACCGAAAAGAGTTGTCCAATCACGGCACTGAGAACGGTTGCAGGCAGCTGATCTAGCTGGTCACTGCATTCAAAAACGCAGTGTGTTTGTCGCTGTGAAACTGCAGTGTCTGAAGCTTGCGTTACTGAGCATAAGGTTCGACGTGTCAACAGTCACGCGTATTCAATCCCTGCTCTTTGAAGACGATCAAAGCAAATGAGGGGAAAAAGAAACAAGCCCGACCGAACTGAGTACTATAGGATAATACGCCGTTTCCCACGATTTACACTGTTTGAGCGTGCGTGCTATTACGACGGTTGACAAGCGCACATGGCCACCTCATACAACCTTCATTTCCGTCTCGAACGTGCGACAGCACTTGTTTCACCATGGCAATGCTATTCCTCACTGCTTGCGAGGTATGACAATAAAACGATAAAAAGCATATAAAGCTGTTTCCGAACTGATTTAAAAGTCCACGAACAGAGAGTTTAACCTAATATCTATAAGAAGCAAGAGAATCGCGGAATTTTCAGCGAATAAGAGCAGCGACTGTTAAGTGATCCGGCTTCACGAGTTGTACAAGGGCTAATCCGTCAGCGATGACCTGTAAACCACCGAGCGAGGCATGTACGATATTGTACGAAAATCATATTGTCCATTGTATGTCGAAGAATGCAGCAAAGTTCCATCCCAGTGACTTCGCAACAGTCGTGCGGGAAGAAATACAACGAAGAGTTCAACGACACGGTCGATTTGGCAACGAGGCCCCGCTGCTGACAAGGCAGTGGCAGCCGCTGGAGAATCTCCAGCGGGTCAATTTGAAAACAAACAAAAAAAAAGTTTCCCACAAAAACAACTGTCGGATGTGCCGGCGATCGTTCAGTTAAAAGGATCTAAAACTTAATGAACTAGTTGGATCTGAAAGCTCGTGTAACGGGATGGCAAGCAGTAATCTAGGCAATGCGCAGGCAGAGATGGTAGCACCTGGCTTCTATCTAGCCAGGTCGACGGTTCGACGCCCGGTGTAATGGCCTCGAGCATTGAGCGACCGCGGGGCATGCCCAACCGAATACATATGCCTTCCCAGCGGGAAGCCCCACGTTGAGACACAGCCACTCGCCACCCAACGAGGCTGGTCCCTTGGTACCCCCAACACAGCTCGCTGTAGCTTTCGTTCAGGCAGCAAGCACTGCAAGGGCTTCCGCCTCTACGGACATACACACGTTCTCGGCGGTCGGGTCGGTAAGCAAGCGGACGCCCTTGCTCGTACCGGGGCTATTTCTCTCTCTCTTGTCCCATCTATCGTGAAAGGGGCTTTACAGACATTCCAGCGTTCCGAAGAAGGGACCCTTCCGGTTTCGGACCTCACACCCACGCCCACTGGTTCGGGCTGAGCCTGCGGACGCAGGTGGCTTCGGACGCGGAGAGGGAGTGACCACAGCCCTCGCCGTTTCTGGTGTTTTCTACGCTCGGCCAAGGAAGCCCTTGACCACGAACGGGGGAAGCCGCACGAGCTTGTGAGCGATGTACACCTTTTCAACGCCGAGCGTGATTGTACGAAACGGACGTGAAACAGCGCTTAAGAGAACTACGGAGGAGAACTACGAAGGAAAAAAAAAAAAACAAGAAGTGTGTGCGGTAGGAAGTAGGAATGGAGTTTTTATGGGAGTGACAAAATGCACAAAGTCGCTGGATGTCGTCACACCACGTGTGTTTACCGAGGAGTGGTTTTAAAGGAAACAAGTGAAGAAAAAAGTGCCACACCGTAACTGTCTCTCTCAGGGGAGGCCATTTTTTTACTCTACATGCGCTGCTGATGTGCTTCGCAGCCACACTAGCCATGCAGCTATGTAAATGCATAAGTGAGTGCAAGTGCTGCCAGTGAATGCATTTCATCTATTTATTCTTTCTTTCTTTTTTTCTTTTTACTTTCTTCCTTTCTTTCTCATATATGGTAGCTACATCAGAATCGTTCGGTCAACGCCCGCCTTTGAAGCCCTCATATTTCTTAAATGTTTGCCGGCTTGGGCTAGGTGGTATGACATGACGATAGATATAGCGCGAGAACAGAACAACGACAAAGGGACAAGAACGACCTTCGCTTTGGCAACAATTTGGCGCCGGAGTGAATTTACAGGTGGCGTGAGCCAATCAAAGCAAGTTCATGCCCGTGCACATTCCTGCGCGCTACGGGTGCCCCTATGTGTCGTATTGTCTTCCGTTCGAAACTCCCGCGATACAAGTTGTGACTACCTCACTCCGATCGGCATCGGGTGGTTAGACACAACATTAATGAAAACACATAATAATGTAACCTTCGAGTTCGAAGGCTGCAGGTTTTTTTGTTTGTTCACACCTATGTAATACTTACCACAAATAACATCCCCTATACTAAACTTGGTCTTATTCGCCAGTTAGTTCTCATTAATATTGTGTCTAACAAAAACAAAACAAGAAACGAGCCCTTAAAAAGTCTCACCTTTCTCCCCCCCCTTTTTTTTTTCTTCGTCCTATGGTTGGTTATTCATATGCCGGAGGAAAGAGCACGTAACATTGAGAGAAAGTGGGCAAACGGTAGTGGCACTACCGACAAGTCCCTCGTGTTTGCGAAAGACAAACTCGTAAGCACGCTGGAACATGACCAAAGAGACCCGGGGCAATCCACGGTGCGGGAAGTTTTCGGCTGCTTGGCAGGGAAGCGCGCGGTTTGCAACGTGCGCACGCTCTTGCCTTTGTTTCTAACACGTTTCCGCCCAAACACCACTCGCCGTCAACAGTGAGCATTTGTCATCGCGATTTGTTCACACCATTCGCTGTCTGTAGCGCTGGGGTTGCGACATATATGACACTGAAAGTAGTGATACTTGACATGTGTCACATATGACACTTCATATCGTGTCGGTGACTATAATTACTGTCGAGTACCATTTTCAGGGTATACATTAATTAGTAGCTGATCGAGAATCTCTTCTCTACTTCACTCGATTTCTTTTTTCTTGCATGATATACTTTCACTAATCGAAATTTACAAGTTCATAACAGCAATCATAGAGAATAACGTATTTTTCTATACCCTTTTAAGTCACACAAAAAGAAGCAACAATAAATAAATTTCCAATTTCCAAACACGGACTGAGAAGGTAGCCAGAGAAGAGATAGAAAAAGAAGATCCAAGCTGCATTTGTGCGGTGAAGCAGCCAATCGCCGAAAGCAAAGCTTATGGCAAAATGCAGAGCAAAAATTAAAGACCACCGGCAGGAGTTGGGTAGTCTTATTTTACAGCACGTCATTCGGCATTTACTCGCCAGAGAGCACGTATCCTTTATGCAAACACCTAGCAATCATGCAGGAGGTGCCCTGGAACAACAATAAAGAAAAACAAATCTTGAGCCGCGGTGTTAACCGGCAGCTGTGGGCAATGGCGCGCGGAGATTAGAAGCTGCTTAACATCCGCAAAGAGGATAAGCACGAATTAGGAACCCTTTCATCTGCACAGCTGCGAAGACAAGTCCTGTCGGCGCTAACCTGTTCGTGTGGTCACTGGCTAACCTGTTCGTGCGGTAGCAAACTGGACTCTTCTAGTTGTCTGCTCTTGTTTCGCTTTCTGGGCAGACGAGTGCCGACGGTCATGTTGTCACGTTATAATGTCGCACAAACCTGTAAATGGAGGTCGGTCCTTCGTCAGGAAATATCTAAATGGAAGCGCTGTTATATCAGTGATGACGCTCGAGTCTGCTGCCCGATCGTCAAAGGCGCGCCAAGGGCCGGGAGCTCTCAGATCGCGAGGTCAGCCTGTTCAGCCCGAGTGAGGTTAAAAGAAAAAAACAGAAAACCATCCTCGCCCAACTGTCATAGGCAGAGTGCAATCGGTGAGTGTTTCTGCCGGTTTCCCGAGGCGACTCGCGGCAAACGCTTAATTTTGCGAGTTGATCGGAATGCGAAAGCCAACGTTTGGCGGCGCGTTCGGGATTGCAGTCAGTTCCTCCGGAATGTCCCGGTTCGAACACCGCTGCACCGAATTGCTTGCCGTGTGCTGGCAAGTTCTTATGGGGGAGCGGCTCGCTGACCCAAGTGGCAATCGGGCCGGACAGGTTCCTTCCTGCGCTCGGGGCCAACGGAGACGCGTCCCGTAATGGGCCTCGCCCCGGGGTTTCTCACTGTGTCAGGGTCGCGTCTTGTTCTTTCTCGTTTCTCGTTCGTCGAAGATGAGAGAACCTGCAGTGACCAAGCCTCGGAACGGAGAACGGCGCCGGAGAGACGCCTGCGCTGCGAGGAAGCGCCCCACGCGGTCAAGCGGTTTCACCGCAACTACAAGCCACGCTGAAGAGACGAAAAATTCGTGGACACAGGGTGTAGCTGGAGCCCGATTTTCAACAAGAAGTCTTGTCTTCCTTAGGGCTGCAACTTTTGATTTTTCAATCTCTTCGAGCTTTCATCTTCACAATTTTCTGTATATTGAAGTATTACTGCCCTTGCATCTCATTCTAACGTCAAGGCGCGTGAGGTGGGGGGGGGGGGGGAAGGGGGGGCTAGCTGCTAAGACATGGAAAACACGAAAACAAAACTATACGTCGAGGAACAAGAGAAGCAGAAAGAAGCGGACGGGATCAACGCAGACAAATAAGGCATTCTAACGCCCTTTTCAGTTAGGCAATGCCAGCACTGATGCCAATCCTACGACTTTTCCGTTTCATATTATGACGACGATGCTTGCCGTGGTGCTACGTCCCAAAACCACGATATGATTAAAAGGGACGCGTTAGCGGAGAGCTCCGGAAATTTGGACAATCCAATTTTCGTTAACGTACACCTAAATCACGGCTATATAGCATTTCTCCGCTATCGAAATGGGGCCGGCATTCGTTCCCGTGACCCTCGGGTCAGCACTCAAGCACCGTATAACCATGGACAAGAGCACCCGTGGTCGGCCATATCCCATATGTTATCAAAACTTCACTTACGCCCGCCGTATAGGGTTTAATCGAGCGTTTGTAAGCTACCTGACCTTCGATTCACGTGCCAATTTATAGTTTCACTTCAGCGCAATGCACGTCTTCAATTTAATCACGCATTGCTCACGAAATGTGCTGCGAGTACGAATATGACAGATAAGTGCAAGAATATAATCAGTCGTTGTCTTTGAACAGTTAACCAAGACGGCACCTAACCACGCACAAAATGCATCATGAATATTCTGAGGTGATTTTTGAATTACCTAACGTAAAGTTTCGGCTGCGAAGCTGCTACATTGACTCCCGACCGCTCTCAGTTAGTCATTAGGATAGTTACTCATGTAGACACATCGATAATGTCGTCCATCATCGAATACTCGTGTTTTCAAACAAAAAAAAGTCATCACCCTAAGCTAGAAAGAGACACAAAATTGGAGGAAGCATCAAATGGCTCTTTGAAGTAGAAGCAGCAATGCGCTAAGCTTGTCTACAACTCGCCCAAGTATGGCAAGCTTTGACCGTTAGCTGGATGGGAGTACAGGCTGGGAGTTACAGACGACCATGATGTCCTTTGACACCAGGAAAGTAAATAATCGTGAACAACTCCCAGTTTTAGACCTTTTGTAGTGTATTATTTAACTTCCCGGGCGGCTTGAGAGGTTACCGAACGCGCCGATTGCGAAAGGGCTTCCTATCGTAAGTCACGGCACGCCGCCTTTTTACCACGTAATAAAGCCATCAAGAAGCTGGTTTCGCCTCGGGTGTCGTCAAAGAGATAAGAAACGGCAAGGGGGAGACCTTTGCACCTTCGCAAGTGCGCGAGGGTTACTGCGCGTGTCACAATTTTACCGGTCCACTTGAAAAAAACGCTAAAGCAAAACGCCGAAGACCCGTCATTTGAAGAGGAAATGGCTCGCGCGTTGATCCGATGTGCCCACCGGTCTTGAGTGCCCATTCAGTGGGCTAAATTCCGTATCGAAGCGGCCAAATCTTAATGCTTACTAAATGCAGGAACTGCTCTCGGCGTGGTCATACGTAATGTCCTCGTACGTGAGGGAACTTCTGAAACGCCGCAGCCTTGCATTATAGGCACGGTGTTACGCTCAACACCCCCTATTCACGGCCCGTTCGTGACCGATGTTCACGATTCGCCGATAGGACATGCACGGCCCGTTGTCGTTTACGAAGTAAAGCACGGCGAAAATGTCGCGTTAAGCGTCTTTTCCTCGTGGTTACATCGCGAGCAGGGCTCCTTCTATGCAGGAAAGAACGCGCAAAGGGAAAACGTTTGAGCATTGAAAACACAACATTGTACATATATATACTGCTCGAGCTAAGACAACCCGAAATGACGTCACGTTGCTAGGCGGATAAGGTCTCCGGGCTGCTGATATTCATCATCGGCAGAGCTTCCCTGTACGCACGCATGTACGTACATGTACGCACACATAAACGACAATAACACATCGTAGGGGCGGAATTGTAGAGAGCTATAGGGAGCTTAAAAGAGCTAACGCAGTAGCCATGCCCGTTTGAAAGGCCACACAGGACCGAAATTTCCGTCCACAGTGCCCAAAGTAGCGTGTTTTGACCCAGAAAGAGTACATTTATTTACAAAAAAAAAATATGGCCGAGTGGTCGGCTCGTTTCTCGTTATTTAGCCCCGGCCTCCGTGGCACTAACAAAAACGGCAACTCGGCGCCCTGAGAGCAAGCGGTTAAAAAAGCAAGCATCACATGCGCACCTATAGTCACGGGTACGGAGCTGGTGCGGCATCAGCGCGCTCCCTTTCATACCATGTATCTTTCATTGATTGTAAACAAAGAAAGGCGAAAAAAACAGAACGGCCAGGTAATGTATATCACGAAGATTTAAACGACTCTGAAGACTAATCTGGTAGCTTCTACGTTATTATCTAGGCCTGAACCAGGTGGTGCAGATTATTTTTATGTTGCTTCTGGGTCATTGCTTCAGCTAAAAGATGCTACGCTGTAAACTGTGTGGCCAACTGAACAGCCGACGAGGACCGAAGAACTTAACGGGCGTTTACTATACAGCTTCCACATGAGCTCAGAACGCCTAAGATGGCTTTTTGTTCTCTTCTCTGAACGAGTTCACACGCTCGCAGGCGCAAAGCTCATCGTCTCCTTCTCGCAGGCTGAACAACAGGGTTGTTACTGCATCGACTATCAGCGCAGATAGGCTCGAGTAAAACAACACCTGGACAAGTCTCAGACACCGACACGTCGACGTTGGCGTAGGCCTTCCATGGCTTCGTGGTCTTCTCGCAGTCACGGCTTGCATTTCACGTCCCCTATAGTATTCTCTCGTTTACAATATCGGGGGTCTTCAGCCCGTCGCTTCGTAAGTAATTGTTGGGCTAACTGTTGTTTTCTTCACGTTTAGTAGGCCAGTGATAATTAGTGGGATTTACAGAGTTTCTGCGGCACATACCCGTTCATGATTATGATGATGATAGTTCTCTGGATCTACTATAGCAAGAAACGACTCGCTAAATAGTTTTGCAGTTAAAAGGAAACAGCGCGAACATACGAATAGAACAAAAGAATATGGAGGCCATGAGAAATAACCATAACTACCTAGTAATATGAAGCTTTTTTCATTTCTTTTCTTGACGCTGCTATACGTTTAGATTGGTTGTATCTACTTGAGCTCTGAATGCGGACATAGGAAGATATATGTATTGTCACGTGATCACAGAACGACGACAACGTCTGTTCACAGGAGCAGCACTGAACGTCGAGCCGAACCGAACGTTAGAGCACGAGCACACCAACCGTCCTCTTCTTCTTTCACACCATGGCACATACTCGCATTGGCATGGCTAAACTTCGTTCCATACCTGTGGCATTAACCCCCCCCCCCCCCTCGAAAAAAAAAAGTACCACCCCGATGACCAATGCCGATTAAAAGTTAAAGTAGTCGCGTAGACGCACAAAGACGCATGATGAAGCAGTGTCAGGTGGCTCGGGGGTAGTGTGGCTTCATCCGTGACAATATATATATATATATATATAGAGCCTCTTCAGGCAAAAGTAACGAAAAGAAAGGGCACATATTAAAGTGCAGCGTGGGCTGGCAGTTAAAAAAGCCACCGCACTGTGGCGCGCATAACAGGGAGAAGAGGACAGAGAGGAACGAGACATTCACACGTGGCACCCATAAGCCACGTGTGAATCACAACGAATCACCAACACGTGCACCCGATCCAATATATCGCTCACTTCGCGCGCACAAGCTGTCTTCGACACGCGTTGAACGCCACGTCGAGTAAGCTTGAAACGGGCTTCCTCGCCGCGTCGGCTATGCTGCCGCCACCTTCCGGCGTAGACAAACAAAACGAGGTATCGCTCGCAGCGCCGCCCGTACGCGCGTTCGAGGGAGACAGCCCGTCGCGGCGACTGTGCGAACTCATGAAATATTCATAAAGCAAAAGCGGCAAAAACGAGCTTTATTCAAATCCACGGCAAGATACGCTCGAGTGAAAACGGGGCGGTGCCCCATTTCTTCTCGCTGAATCAATACAGCTGGCCCTGTTTTTGTTCTTTAACTGTTTCCGCTCTGGCTCCGACGCAACGGAGATTTTTTCAAGGACGAGGTGCAGGAGCGCGCGAGTCGAAACGTGTATACATTCGTTCGGCGTGGCGAAGCATTAGTGATAAAGGGACGAAGTGCAGAACCGCTTGTATCTTACGCAGCTCTGCGATAAACGTCTTATTCTTGCGGGTTCTTCAAACGAAGCTTGTTATAACTACCACACTTCGATGGCGGCGTCCTTCACGACAAAACCTGGCGCCTTCGAGCGTGAAAAAAAAAAAATGCGGTTCCGAAGGCTCACCGGTCCCATTTGTATTACATGAATTTTTCAAAGCGATCATAACTCCATCCTGAGCTTGTCCGCCATCATGCGTTCCTGATATGGCAATCTGTTTTTTTTTTTTTTTTACCGAGGTGACGTGCGTTAACGGTAAAACATTTAATCGTTCCGTGACAAGATTGTCACTGTTGTCTGTAGCAGAAGTGTTGCGCTGCTAAGCACTCACATGAAGGCCTGATACCGGCATGTAGGAAGGAAACAGGCGCATATTGCGATAGAAACAAACGTTTTAAGATCTTGTTTCGTAGTGCTCTAGAATTTCGAAGATCTATTTCGTAACACTCTCAGTAAGTAGCCATCAGACTACGCCCATTCCTGAACGATTGTTAAGAGCCTCATGTATTGTGTACTTATTAAGTAAACCAGACTTGCATTGCCCAGCAAGCGTTTACGCTTTACGACGAACAGATGACAGCACGTAATACCGCGATTATGCGACAGATCATTGATACGGAGAAATATGTTCGCACTGTAGCCTCGGTTGTGGCGCGAATATTAGCGACATTTCATTAAAATGTTCGTTAAACAGTCCCAATGTGTGAAAAGACATTAGTATAAAAAAGCCAGAGAAGACCAGTCGTAGTTGAGTGAACAGTTCTTAATCAGTAGCGTCATGGCTGAACTAAGATACAACTCGCGATACATATACCCATTACAGGGTTACAAAAGAACTATTTTCATTCAAGGGCAACCGCATCCGCACCAGAGACCTAACGAACGACACAGTTGGCAATCAAATGAGAAGATTTTAAACATAGGCGCACCAATTGTTCTCGTATGACTCAATGTTGATGATGATATGTGGAGTTTAACGCCCCAAAAGCACCATATGATTATGAGAGATACCGTAGTGGAGGGCTCCGAAAATTTCGACCACCAGGGGTTCTTTAACGTGCACCCAAATCTGAGCACACGGGCCTCGACAACATTTCCGCCTCCATCGGAAATGCAGCCGCCACAACCGGGATTTGATCCCGCGACCTGCGGGTCAGCAGCCGAGTACCTTAGCCACTAGACCACCGCGGCGGGTCGTATGACTCAATGTTCTTTGGTACATCTTCATCCAACACACAAAAATGCATGAGCACTGCTTCTCAAGGAAGCACGTTTCTGCTTCCGATCAGAGACACCTGAGCCAGAAATGTTCGCGTCGCCAAACTGAAGCAGCCTGCTTAATCGCGGGACAGGTGAACCAAGGGGCGTCGGAGGCAATTATCCCGCAATTACGGCGCTGTCAGAGGCCAGTGCTAATGACAGAGCTCACGCATTGAACTTACACAGACTTCCAGCTGTGCGGACAAGCATCAAACTGTCTCGAAACAGGTTACGTGATCTACCTGGGTGGCCAGCAAAAAGAAAGAGGCAGCCTTGGGCCGAACGACACAACCAGGCGCATAAGGTGGCCCCGAGGCCAGTCGAAACGAGCGCGCGAAGTCTAGCAATGAAAACGGAAGCCATGCAAGCAAATTACAAAGCAGGCACCGGAGTGTCACAAAGTGGAGGAAAGAGGAGCCCCCCCCCCCCCCCCCCCCCCTTTCAAATGAGGTAAACAACAAAACCTAGATTTGAGGCGCGATTCTGCGGTAACAATGCCTCCGGGCAGTTTAAGGAAGAGAGATAGCAACGGGACCGGCCCTAAGACAGTTTATAGGCCGCCCGCACCGAGTGCAAAAAAAGAAGCAATGAGAGCACGACAGACGGGCATGCATGGGGACATGGTGGCGCTCCTAACCTCGCACGTGCCAACGTAAACACAAATCTGTGTGAACAAGCAAAGTCACCGAATGGCGGCGCCAGTATCGGCTACCCTGGGTTCCTCGTCATCAAACGGAACTAACGCCCTCACAACAAACGCATTTCGCGAGGGGGCATGGCGGCGTGACAGATTCAGGGCGCGCGAAACGAACATTCGAACGTCAGGCGGTTGACGTGTTTGAATAGGATGGCAAAGATATCGGCCAAAAGGCAAACAGCTGGAGGCGCGCGCGGTGGAACGCGCTCTATAAATGAAGAGCCACCTGAAATACCGCGTGCGCTGGCGCGTATTTTAAGACGCCCAAGTCGGACATGTGGTCAGGGGTCGAGAACTTTGGGGCCACTACGAAGAGGAACTGCGGTAGTGCAGTGATGTAGAAGCCGGACTGCGGGGAATGGGACTTAACCGTGCGGATACGCTAACATGAAACCGGTTTTTTTTTTTCCCAACCACCACTAATCACAAACGACACCCAGCATCACCCATAATGCCAACGTCTTCTGGAGTGGCATTTTACAGATATAGATACACGCGCTTTGCAAAACTCGTCATGCGGGCGCCTTTCGCGGATGTGCAGACCGTTGAGCAGAGCACGTGACGTTGCCTTGCGATAAGGTTGCTGTTTTGATTGAAATGGGATACGTACGCAGACATAACAACAACTCACGCAGCTTTCTGCTGCACTAAGCGATGTTTACGTAACTACTACACCGACGCAGCGAAGTCCTACAAAGCAGATGCATTAAAGATAATACTAATAAAAAATAATATTATTATTAATAATAATAATAATAATAATAATAATAATAAATGTGACTTATAAAGTGTTGCGAAGCATGGTACTAACAGCGTGTAGGTTGCCATGGCCACCATGGATGCCAAAGCGTTCCGTTGAGTTGAGATTGTGTGCTCCAAGGGGATCGCAGGATGGACCTCTGCCACCACGGATCATCCCACGAAGTAAGCGAAGAAAAGCATGGCGCTTCCTTCCTCGTGGAACACCTTCGATGTTGTTCGGCTGTGTATCCGATTCACTAGGTGCCGTTGGCAAACACAAGCACGTCAGCTTACCGAAACAGTCGATTCGCTGTCAGTCGATGCGCGCACACAGACAAAAAGAAAAACCACCGCTGGTTTCCAAGAAGCCCAGGAGATGGCGACGACGCGATCTCGCGACCGCTGCAGTTCGCGACCGCTGCAAGTCCGCAGCTATCTCCTGCACGGGTCGCTCTCGTCGGCGGCGACTCCGCGCGCTCTAGGCAGCGCGGCTGGAACGCGGGCGAGGGCGAAAGCGGCGGCACACGTGGTCACGTGACCGTGTCCACAACACACGCACGCTAAAAATTGCGCACGCTGCGTGTATGTGCGCCCATGCGTGCGTGCGTGCGTACGTGTGAGTCAGCGCTGCTGCGACGGCCGGGTGAACAGGTTCCCGCCCCGGCGGGCGCCTCACACACACACACCGGCAACCACGATGCGCCGCCGCCTGCACTCGCTCTACGGCGCGGCAGGCGAGGCCTCAGCGGCTCGCATGCTCCGCTGAAGCGCCCTGCCAACCTGCCGTGGGACTTGACACGGCTGGCGCCTCATCCGAGGCGCTCGGGAGCGTGATGCTGCCCCAGGCATCGGGATGGCTGATTGCGCGCCACAGTCCGAGACTACGCGGGGGTGACGAAATTCTTGCCCGATTGCAGGCGGCAATGATTCGACTTGTTTCGTCTTCTACGGCGCATCAGCTTGAGCAATGCTGTGTTTCAGTGGGCGCTGCTGCGGCAGCGTAGACCGGGCCGTTACACACGTAGCAGGCGTGACATCGATACTGGAGCCGGCATTGCCGGGGACTACCCTCTATTTCCGTTACACAAACCCTGCACAACGTCGAAGATCGCGAGTCACGTGTCACTAAAGCGCGCGCGCGCTACGTTCTCACACAAACAAAGATAAAGAGAAAGAAAAAAGACGAAGACGGAAGGAAGGAAGGAAGACCTTGCTCATTAATAGTGATAGCACGTGACCCCGAGTATTTAGGCCCTCCTTTAAGGCGCGTCGCACGAAAACGCAGCGCCCTATAGTTATGCAACAGAGCTGACCCGCCCACGTAGGTTCCGATTTTAAAACGACCCTCTTCGATTGAAAACTTACCGCTCCCTTCCGACGGCTTCGACGATGGGTGCAATGACCGAAGTAATACGGGCGTAAACAAATCTCAAGCCAGCGGAGAAGGACAACCACGAATGTAAGGCGTGTGCAGCTATGTGATTAGGCGGTTCGTTAAGGCATCCGTCAATCAAACCCCCACGCGGTCTTGAAATTTGTGCGGGAAGAGACGTGTTCCTCGACAAACCGAGAAACAGACAGGTGTGCACTAAATAAGAAGCGTTGAGTTTCTTGCTGTTTCCTAAATACTGAGTTGGTACTCTAAAATGAATTCAAGACGTCGTTTTCAATGCTTCAGCCGAGCATTCCGAATGCGCCACCAAAATCGAAAGAGAACGACATCGTAAGCACAACAGCTGTGGAGTCGACGCAAGCGTCAAAACGGAAAACAAAACAATAAAAGTGAACAGGATACACCTGTGACAGGAAGTTCCAACGGTCAGGTGCACTGCTGTCGAGGGCATTGGTTCGTGCTTTACATCCATTCGATCGCCCAGTTTTCGTTTTTTGAATTATAAGCGGCTGCCAAGAGGAAACGCGCCTTCCGGTTCAGGGTCGACCCGCTTGAGTGACGTCAGGTGCGCCCGTACGCCTCTGACCGTTCCTAAGCCTTTCGTGTAACGGCCGATGAGAGAGACGAAGATACGAGGAAATCAGGAAGTTCGGAGTGCCGTACGTCGCAAGTACTCTTAGCTTTAGCTGAATATACTAACAGCACAAGGCGCAAAACGGAAAGCTCTGCTTTATTGTTTTCGTCCATTTCTCCCCTTACGTTTCAAGTGAGAGACTATATCTAATTTCTATACAAATTACTCTTCATAAAGTTACGTTCTCGTAAAGATAAGCACTGCAATGCCAAAGTCTTTAATATATTTGGCAAAAAAAGTTTAATACGCAGTAACATGAACAAACTATCTGGATTCTGTTTTTTTTTTTTTTCCTGCATATCCAATCCATAACTTACGATGTTGAGTGCACTGGCTGTAAAAAAAGAGACGGTGATATATTCCAGGCAGTAACGCATTCAATACTATGCACATTGTTGCGTCCCGCTGCCAGTGACGTCTTCGAGGCGAGCGCGATGTCGCCGCCACTCAGTTCCGCGAACGCAGCGACTGTTGAGGCTGACCATTGTGTCGCGGGACGGTGCGCTGGCGCCACGGCTGGGCCCTGCGGAATGCGGCGGCGGTTTCGGGGAACGAAAGATTCGTCGCTGCTTCTTGGAGGGATGGGTCCACCCGGAACAACTGAGCATAGAGCTGAGGGGAAGTCGGGTTCCGGGTGGACGATTCACCCCCTTGATCCCCCCCTCTTACTGCGGGCCGCCCCTGCCTTTCGTGAAGTGGACTGATGGACCGAGATAGAGGGAGAGGGGCGGCAACGAGAGGGATAAAAAGGACGGAGGAGACGGCGGGCGGAGAAGGGGGAACAACGATGACCAGTTAACTTTTCTTTGAATGCAAATAAATCCTTTTTTTTCAAGTTTCCTAAATGGACGTCCTGCTTTCATGACCTGCCTGATCTTGGTCATCCCACCCAATCTACCCCGACGACGCTACAAACTGGATGGCAGCGGTGGAATCAAGAAAAGGCATGCAGAAAACTGCGGACGGAAGATCGACTTCTGTGGATCCGGGATCAGCAGAACGAGACCTCGTGGCTCCGGGAGGCACAACCGTCGCAGTAACGGCATGAAGTTTTGGACGACTCCAGGAAACTAAGGACGAGCAGCAGAAGGCAGACCAGACGATCTGGGATCGGCGGTCCTGTGAACGTGGCTCTGGGAGACACGTCCTTCGCCAGCTCGAGGTTGGAAGTAGCTGCGGACGGAAGATCGACTTCTGCGGATCCGGGATCGGCAGAGCGAGACTTCGTGGCTCCGGGAGGCACAACCGTCGCAGTAACGACTACCGGAAACTAAGGACGAGCAGCAGAAGGCAGACCCGACGATCTGGGATCGGCGGACCTGGGAACGTGGCTCCGGGAGACACGGCCTTCGGCAGCTCGAGGTTAGGTGAGTGCTTGTGCGATCACGTTTTGCCGGACGATAAGAACAGGGTTCTATCGGGCAATTGGCTCTGAAGGGCCGCCACAAGTGTGCGGTGAATATTGCAGAAGTATTGGTTGGCTCTTGTGAAGATATGGATATCGGAGTGTTAAAGAAAGAAGAGCTGTTGCTGTTAGCAGTAGAGCTCAGCTTGGATATCAATAGCAGGTTAAGGAAGCCCGAAATTCGCAGTGCGATAATCGAAGGGGGTTTCGAGGAGGACGAGCTCAGCGAGGCCTGGGAAAAGATATGTGAGGAGAAGAAACAAAGGGAGGAAGAAAAGAGGGAAAGAGCGGAAGAGAAGGAAAGGCAGGAAAGGAGAGAACAAAGACAGGCCGAAATTGAGCTCGAGAGAATAAAGCTAGAGCAGGCGAGATTAGCACGCAGTGCAGATGCGGCGCCGCCGCATACTGAGAACCTGAAGATGACGAGTTTGCTTCAGCCGTACAAAACAGGCGAGGACATTGGTCTCTACCTGATTAATTTTGAACGGATCTGTGAGAAACATTCATTTCACCAGGACACCTGGCCAGAGCGGTTGCTTGCGTTGTTACCGGGTGAGGCCTCGCAGGTCGTGGCCAGACTGAGCGCAGCCGAGGCAGGCGTATACAGTTCAGTGAAGTCGACATTACTCGCAAAATACAGGCTCTCCACAGAGGAATTTCGGAGGAGATTTAGACGGGAAAGAAAGAAGCCTGGTGAAAGCTTTGTTGAGTTTGCGTGTAGCCTGAGTGATAATTTTTCAGAGTGGGTGAAAGGAGCAGGTGCGGATAACTTAAGTAAACTGAGGGATCTAATTTGTTTGGAGCAGTTTTATGACACCCTGCCGGATAACGTGCGCCTGTGGGTCAAGGATAGGCAGGAAGGTGTGTCTGTTAGGAGTGCAGCACAGCTTGCCGACGAGTACGTGGCCAGTCGAGGCTTCAGGACCCCGATCAACAGCGCACATCACTATCAAAGGCCTGCACCACGGCCCCAAGCTTACACTCGAGGACCGCAAAGCGCAACAAAAGAGCGAGAGGAAACTAATCAAAATTCGGCGCGTGCTGAAGGCAAGCTGAAAGAGCCGGAAAAGAACAGAAAGGAGGTCAGAAATCATTTAGAAGAGTTAGAGTCGCGAGCTAAGGCGCTATGTTTCAAGTGCAACGAAACAGGTCACTTTGCCCGAAACTGCTCAAAAGGTAGGCCAGTGTTTGCTTGCGTAAGCGATCACCCGAGTAACCTAGATCTTTTGAAACCTTACACGACAGATTTAATGGTTAATGACAAAAGGTGTAGGGTACTCAGAGACTCCGCGGCCACTATGGACGTAGTCCATCCGAACTACGTAAAAAGTGAAGACTACTTATCCGAATGCGCGTGGATAAGACAGGCCGTCAGCGAAGATTCAGTGTGTTTACCTATGGCAAAGGTACACATTCGGGGTCCTTTTGGAGCGATCGAGACAGTAGCAGCAGTCTCCCGTGGGCTACCAGAGGGCTACCCGTACCTTTTCTCGAACAGCTCGGAGTCACTACTCAACGACAGGGGGTGCACTTTTGCTGATGCCCAGGTCATGGCTTTGACGAGATCGAAAGCACGCGTATTGGCTCAGCAGCTGCGTTACGGGGAAGGGGAAGGTGCCAAAGCGAAAGAGTTAACAACTGAATCCGAAGAAGTTAAGCCCGACGAGGCACTTATCCCTATTCCTCCGACCGAAAATCCGGAAAATGGTCAGATTAAGAAGCCGATAATTGAGAAAAGAAAGAAACCTTCGAAAGGAAAAGATCATAGTTTGCAGGGGTCCGTGTTGGCCCCAATCTCGCACAGCTACGAGCGCATGCTAGGGGTTGACAGGGAAGCGTTACGGCTGTCTCAGAAAACTGACCCTAGTATAGCGGTTATGAACAACGGAAACAGTGAAGGTGTTTCGTCAAGAAACATCTCTTTCGAAGTGAGGAACGGTATCCTATATCGTAAATACCGAGATAGGCGAGGGCAGTGCTACGATCAATTGGTGGTGCCATCACCATACCGCAAGGACCTACTCAGTCTTTGTCACGATCACTCATGGGCAGGACACCTGGGCATAAATAAAACCAAGAAAAGATTGCTACAGGAATTTTATTGGCCGGGGTGTTTCAGGGACGTGCAGAATTTCGTGAAGACTTGTGACGCTTGCCAGAGAGCCGGTAGGTCTAACGACAAATGGAAGGCCCCGATGGTAAAAGTGCCCATTATTTCTGAGCCCTTCCGCAGAGTTGTTGTAGATTTGGTGGGGCCGTTGCCGAAAACAAGTGCGGGGAACAGATACATTCTCACACTATTGTGTCCTGCAACGAAGTTCCCCGAGGCGGTGCCCTTACAGGAGGCAACTTCGGTCGAGGTAGTCGATGCGTTGCTTTCTATATTTTCGCGCCTCGGTTTCCCTGCCGAAATGCAATCGGATCAGGGAACCGTTTTCACGAGTGCTCTCACGACCATGTTTCTCGAGAAATGTGGCGTTAAAATTTTGCATAGCTCGGTTTACCACCCACAAAGCAACAGTGTGGAGAGATGGCATGCTACCCTAAAAAAAGTATTGAGAGCTGTTTGCCATGAAAGGAAGTGTGATTGGGATGGTTGTTTACCGGGCACGCTATTTGCGTTGCGCACAGTGCCACACGAGGGAACCGGGTTCGCACCGGCAGAGCTGGTGTATGGCCGGAATCTTCGAGGTCCGCTGAGGCTAGTCCGCGAACTGTGGGAGGATGATCGGGGGCCTAAATGTGTGATCGAGTATGTGTTGAACCTAATGCAAAGGTTACATAAGTGTCGTGAGATCGTGAAGGGCAACCTAGAGGCGAGGCGAGACGCTTCAAAGCGCTACTATGATAGAAATGCCAGGACGCGATCATTCAACCCGGGCGACAAAGTGATGATATTGAGGCCTAATCGCCAGAATAAACTGGAAGTCCACTGGGATGGACCTGCCGAGGTTATCAGTCGCCTTTCGGAAGTAAACTACACCGTGAGATTACCTGGAAGAAAACGCGAGGACAGGGTCTACCACGTAAACCTAATGAAGCCATTTTTAGAGCGAGCAGCAATTGTTAGCATCGCCATGAATGTTTCAGAAGAGGTTTCTCTAGAGGTACCTTGTTTTCCTGGGAACACGGGCCCTAGTGTAGAAGAGATAATCGCGTGTGCAGTTAACAAAGACGAGTTGGGTACAGCTAAAGTCGAGGATCTGAAGAGCCTTATTCTGGAATATCTGGAATGTTTTGGGGAAAGGCTCGGAAGGACTCATTTGGTACAACATGATATCGAGCTGACTACAGAGGTCCCTTTTAGCTCGAAGGCGTACCGCGTGTCTCCGCGACAGCTGGACTTAATGAAGGCGGAAGTTAAAAGGATGCTTCGCCTTGGCGTGATCAAAGAAGCATATAGTGACTATTGCTCCCCTTTGATGTTGGTCGAGGTGCCGGGGAAAGAACCACGGCCATGCGTCGATTATCGCAGGTTGAATGCGATCACAAAAGACCAGGTGTACCCGTTGCCTAACATAGAGGAAAGGGTGGAGCTGGTAAGCCGGGCTACCTTCATTTCAACCCTAGATTTAGTGAGAGGATATTGGCAGGTGCCCTTAACTGAACGAGCAAGTCGGTATGCAGCATTTGTAACACCCTTTGGCGTTTATCAGCCCGTCACCATGGCCTTTGGTTTGAAAAACGCACCCTTCTGTTTTTCAAGGTTAATGGATCGGGTGCTAGAAGGACTAGAAGAATTTGCGGTGCCATATCTAGACGACGTGGCCGTATTTTCTAATGATTGGGAGTCTCATTTGCAGCACACACGAACGGTGCTTGAAAGAATCAAAGGGGCGGGCCTGACTATTAAAGCCGAGAAGTGTCAGTTCGGCCAAGCCCGTGTCACGTATTTGGGACACGACATAGGGCAGGGAAAACGGGAACCAATGAAAGCCAAAGTAGCTGCGATAGTCAACTTCCCAAGACCCGTAAACAAAAGGGAGGTGCGAACATTTCTAGGAATGACAGGCTATTACCAGCACTACATTCCAAATTATTCGGAGCTCGCCAGCACGCTAACCGACAGCCTGCGAAAACCTGAACCGGAAGTGGTAACTTGGAGCACCGAGAGGGAGGAGGCCTTCCAAAACTTGAAGAAAGCTTTGTCTTCTCGGCCCGTGCTTGTCGCGCCAGACTTTAGCCGAGAATTCATTCTCCAATGCGACGCCAGCAACCGAGGTCTAGGTGTCGTCTTGGCCCAACTTAACGAGGGAGGTGAAGAGCATCCGGTGCTCTATCTCAGTCGGAAGCTGACTCCCCGAGAAGAGGCTTTCAGTGCCTCGGAGAAAGAATGTTTGTCCATTGTGTGGGCCATTCAAAAACTAGGATGCTATATTCAAGGCACAAAATTCACGGTCGAGACTGACCACTGCCCGCTTTCATGGCTGAAGCAAATGTCCAATAAAAACGGGAGGCTGTTGAGATGGAGCCTCATACTACAGGAGTATAACTTCGAGGTCAAATATAGAAAGGGGAACCAGAATAAGAACGCCGATGGACTGAGCCGTGGATTTTAGAGTCGAACACTGATTTTCTTGTTGCTGTTTCTTTTTTTACTGATGTGTTTCTATCGCGGCTGAGGTCACGGCATTTAGATTTTTTCCAAGGGCTGACCCCCACAAAAAAAAAAAAAAAGAAAGAAAGAGAGGGCAATCATGGGGTAAAATTATGGCAGTTTTGGCGTCCGGTGGGCGTGTCGCTCGGGCACGCCGACCAGAGTGTGTGTGCTTGTGTTGTGTATCCCTGGAACAGGGTTATTGGTGATGCGAGTGCTGAGGCCCAGAGAGGCCGAGTGTTTGCACATGTCGTCTCGACGCTTCAGGTGACCCGACAGTTGGCCACCCTCGAGTCGAGTCTTTCGGCGGCGGAGGAGTCTGTTGCGTCCCGCTGCCAGTGACGTCTTCGAGGCGAGCGCGATGTCGCCGCCACTCAGTTCCGCGAACGCAGCGACTGTTGAGGCTGACCATTGTGTCGCGGGACGGTGCGCTGGCGCCACGGCTGGGCCCTGCGGAATGCGGCGGCGGTTTCGGGGAACGAAAGATTCGTCGCTGCTTCTTGGAGGGATGGGTCCACCCGGAACAACTGAGCATAGAGCTGAGGGGAAGTCGGGTTCCGGGTGGACGATTCACCCCCTTGATCCCCCCCTCTTACTGCGGGCCGCCCCTGCCTTTCGTGAAGTGGACTGATGGACCGAGATAGAGGGAGAGGGGCGGCAACGAGAGGGATAAAAAGGACGGAGGAGACGGCGGGCGGAGAAGGGGGAACAACGATGACCAGTTAACTTTTCTTTGAATGCAAATAAATCCTTTTTTTCAAGTTTCCTAAATGGACGTCCTGCTTTCATGACCTGCCTGATCTTGGTCATCCCACCCAATCTACCCCGACGACGCTACAACATTCCTAAAGAGATTCATGGTGATTCTTCCTCATCTACTTAACGGTTACTGCGCCACATAAAATGAGACCGTGGCTGCTTATAACTTCCGCTAACGCTGCCAAGCAACGAATTCACTACAGTTTGAGCTCACTATTTTTGTTTTATTAAAACTTGACGCGTTCAGTAGCCTCAACTAAGCTCTATGGATCGCAACTTCGTCGTAAATATTATGCTGGAAGGGCTGTCATGTTAAACGAAATTTTTCGAGTGAAAAATGATGATGAAACGCCTGGCAGTTGGCACAAATTGCAGGCTGGGCTGGCATTCCGGGTATGACATGAATCTGGCCGCCTGCTCTATAATGGCGCAACTCTAGGAGGGGCGAGCGCATCTATTCGCGTCACATCGGCGTCACCCAGTCGAGCCATCCCAAACGTCTGGGCGCCCACTGGCGTCAACAACAGAAACAACGGAAGAAAATAACAGCTGGGATACGTTTCGAAGAATCGAGCCACGTACCACGGGCTTCAAGCCTCGGACGCATTTAACTGGTTCGCATTAGCCTCGACGAGGAGAGAAATTGAGTGAAAGAGAGTGACACGGAGGTTGAAGCCAAGGTTTTCTACGGAGTCTGTTAAGACAGCAACCTCGCTCCGATGTGAAACGTGACGAGGTATCTCTGGCCACCATGGGAGACGCTCCGGCGTCGGCGTTGGTCAGAGTTCGTGGTAATTGTTCCTTCTATTAAGGTGCGAAGCAGGCAGGTCAAGCCGAAGTTAAATGCCGCTTGGGCTATCGCTTTACGGAGGAGGACGGAGACGAAATAAGTTATCTTGGCGAACATCGTCATGATAATTATTATTCTTTGCTAACGGTCAATGTCTACAAAAGTACATTTGTTGGTTATAATTTGCTGCTCGTACCAGACTCATTGCTGTCCGGCCAGATTTATGTCACGTTTAGAGCATTGGCTCCAGCAGCTATTGTATCTGAATGTAGTTCAAAGTTGAGTTGTATTTAGTTTTCTTTTTGATAACTTCGTAAGGCAGCCGCTAGTGTTTAGTTTATATATATATATATATATGTATATATATATATATTTGTGTGTGTGTCTGTGTGCGCGTGTGTGTGTGTGTGTGCGCGTGTGCGTGCGTGCGTGTGCGTGCGCGTGTGTGCGTGTGCGAGTGCGGGGAAAAAGAGCGAAGAATGGCAGTTATGCATGCTCGGACTGGAAATTCGTATTCCCCCTATAAGACTATCCTGCCCGCTGTATTAAATGACAACCGTCATAAGGTCATTCGTTCTCACAAACGCAAAAAAAAAAGAAAAGAAAAACAGAACGGACAATCGTTGGCAGCGGATGCGCAAAAGTTGAGCTAAAGTAATGATGAATGCACGAGGGAGAAGTGCTTCCGACAAAATGAACTGGAGGCAGAAACTGCGACAGTAGTTTCATTGACCGTGCTCATACAATGAAACCATTATACCACGGACGCTGGAGCAGCCGTGATTATAGTATCGAAGTAGAAAGCCTAAACGTGAACGAAAAAAAGAAGACAAAAAACAACAGATGAGGCGTCACTACGTGTGCGGCAGATATAAGCACACTATATGTCGGCAGCCGCGTCATAATGAGAAGAACAATTGTCAAGGCAATAAACATGCCACTTTCGAATAGGCGAACGTGAAAGCGATAACGTGATTTGAGGTAAGATATACTTGATATATCTAGACACTTGGGAGCCAGCGTCGGTGAACCAAGGACATAATAATAATAATAATAATAATAATAATAATAATAATAATAATAATAATAATAATAATAATAATAATAATAATAATAATAATTTTTGGCACTGATAATCTATCTTAATCATGAACCAACTCGCAAAGCAGCATTTTTAGCGAAATAATAATAATAGTGATCATTGGGGCTTTACGTCCCATAACCACGTAATGATTATGACGGACACCTTTGTGCAGGGCTTCACAAATTTCGATCCCCTGATTGTTCTTCAACGTGCACTTCAATCTAAGTATGCGGTGGGCCTACAGTATTTGGCCTCCATCAAAATGCAGCCGGCATTCGATCTCGTGACCTGCGGGTCATTATATAGTCGAGTACCGTAACAACTATACTACCACGGCGGGTGCAGTACAGAAGAAACAGGAAGCTGGTTTTATTGGGTTATGCGGCGCAAGAGCGACCAAGGTGATGCGCCACAATGAATAGATGGTATACGCGGTATACGGTTTCGAGTTTCTGAGCGGCTGCACTCTAAAAAAATATCGAGTAAAAAGGGCGTCGTTTTGTCCCACAACAATAATCGTCATCAGGCTTGCGTGCGCTTCCTTTCTTGAAAACTCGGCGCTGGCCACTTTCCTATCGAGAATGCAATGTAGTCCTGATAATGCGCATGTCGATCGTGACCGAAATGTACCGGGCGCAGTGCGATAGCGCAAGGATGGAACGCAATATAGATGACGATTATTGTTGTGGGACAAAAAGACACCCTTTTTAGTCGCTCTTTTTTTAGAGTGTAGAAAGTGCGCAAACAGGTCTGTCCAAATAGCTCGCGAGCAGACTAGCACCACGCTGGCACTGATTGGAATATTTAGAAATAAATGATGAAACTAACCATCACGAGAAGGAAAAAAAAAGTGGATTGCGGCTATACGTACATTAGTTTATCTTCGTAGACCAGATCGAGATGCATTCACGCTTGCACCGGCATCTGCTGCGCTGCTATAGGCGCATGTATCCAATGAGCGACGGAATCCGCCTTCTGCACTGCCACAGCTGCGTATAAAGCTGCGCTCTGTCATAAACGACTATAGACTGACGTTGGCGTTACGTACAACGGTTGTATTTTACGCATTTCTGTGACGCAGTACTTGACGGACAGGTCGCGTGACAAAGCCAACATTTGATGCGTCGCGAGTACTCGGACACATTGCGTTTAATGAGGCTTCGAAGAGGTTATCGTTTTTTTTTTATCACCACGAGTTTTCTCACACCACGACGTCGACAGCAGCAGAGCTCGCAGCACTTCAAGGTGCAGTAAAGTACATTCTTCACCAGGAACCTAACCAATGGGCCATCTTTTGCGACTCCAGGTCAGCCTTACAGTCACTACGGTTTGTTCTGCAGCACGGGCTACATGAACAATCAGTATATCAGATAAGGCACGACTACCACGAAGCGCTCGCGGAAGGTCACGATATTGTATTTCAGTGGTTGCCGAGTCATTGCGGAATCGTTGGCAATGACCGCGCAGATGAAGCTGCTCGATCGGCTCATGACCAAGACCAGCGCACGCCCATACCACTCTTGAGAACGGACGCTGCAAGGCTACTACAATCACTTGCTCGCCGTATTTCTCTCCTACAATGGAATACGCAGGGTTTCTCCAACACGCGCCTGTATTCGATCGACCCAAACTTGCAACTTCGTTTGCCATCCGGGCTCCCACGATGCGCTGAAACTTTACTGTGTCGCATGAGGTTGGGCGTGGCATTCACGAATTCGTACTCTCGTCTCCTTGGAATGGCGAGCACTTCGGCATGCCACATCTGCGCCTGCGAGGAAACGCTTGAGCACATTCTATGTCATTGCCCAGCATACCAGACCAAACGACGTATCATCGAAGCCAAGCTCTGTCAGCTGGATTCACGGCCGCTTGCAGAAGAGAAGATCCTGGGACCTTGGCCGACGGCTTCCCATACGCGCAAAGCCACGAAAGCCCTTTTGTACTTTTTAAGGAACACCAAACTTCACGACCGCTTGTGAAAGAACTGTGCGAGGCCGTGCTGTGTAGTTTCGAGCTGACTATTTATGCTTCTCTTTCTTACTCCTCTTCTTTTCTGTCTCTTTTCGTTCTATTCTTCCCCTTTTCCCCCACCCCAAGTGTAGGGTAGCCAACCGAGCCAAGCTTGGTTAACCTCCCTGCCTTTCCTTTCTATTTATCTCTCTCTCTCTCTCTTTTTATCACCATCATTTTTTGTGTTTGTGAGGGAACGCACACCACATCGCTCCACTTATCTGAATCGGCTATACGTGAGCGAGAAATATGTACTATGTACATAAAGTCCAGCCAACAAAAACGCCCACACGTTTTGCATGCGCAAAACGGGTCTACATTCATGACATCTGTGTTATGACGGAAGGTGCTCATATGCATTTAAATCCACATTTCTCTTGTGATAGCAATAATATGGACACTCTCGGCGGGATTTTGTTGACGTTGACGTGACTCACCGTATATGTATACGTATCTATATATGTGAAAACGCAAGAAGGAAAAAAAAAAACACTGAAAAAGACTATAGTGCGCGGAATCAAACGTGAAACCTCTGAGTCGTGAATGCGAGGCGTTAACCAATGAGACACCGAGCAGCACGTACTTCAACGTTCGAACGGCAAGCTAATTATATCTACTACTTAACACTGGTGATGGTCATCCCGAGGGGGAGGAACTATCGTGTATTCAGCATTACCAACAATATGGCGCAATGACCGCGTGGCAGCGCGCGTTCTCATCTCCCACGCGTACTTTGCCCCTCAGAGTGGAGAAGGTGGTCGCTCGCTCGCGCGCCACCCTTATCTCGCGGTGGGGACAATCGTACGCTTTGAATAGCGTTAGGCTTTCCCTCAAACGTTTCTTTTGTAGTTACCAGGCGCACAAAGGTCACTGCAATCGTTGCACAGTCTCCGTTTGCGAAAAGGGGCGCGCTTTTAAGACACTGCGAAGTAACAACTGAGACGCTTATTTGCATTCATCTGTACCTGTGAGTAGGTTTCGTGCGTCATTTGTGCGTGACCAACCTGGGGCATGTTTCGATCTGCTTGACATTCTGCGCGTGACCTACCAATTTGTTGCTATCGCGTTCATTGCTTCGGCTTAGCAGCAGAGCTGCGACTTTTTTCTTTTGTATAGCCACTCTAGTTCAGTCCCGTCAATTATGTATATCGTTTATTATTCTTTTTTTAATCAATTGTGGTTTACAGCGAAAACGGGCAACACATGTCCTTGTTTAAGAGTGAATTTTTGTGTCTCTGCGTGGGTGCAACCATGCGCGTTTTTTATCTTTCTTTTTTTTTATTCGTTCCTTTTAATTTCCTGAAATGCAGCACGTCAGCTGGTGGCAAAGCTGACTTCTTTCGATATAATTGAACCGTCACTCGCTTTCTTTATTTTCAGTGATTGATTAGCTTCGCAAAGCGTCCCAGTCATCGTCAGCATGCCAACAGATTCATTGTCTTTAGCACTGCCCAATATACAAGTGCAATGCACACGAAAAGAACAAAACATGATTAAACGGAGGTGATATTTCCGGGTACTTAAGGGTACGGCACCGGATTCTGATGGGACCGAATGAGAAAGACACCTGTGTATTTAATTTCACATCAGGAAATCTTTGAACGGCGCGCCTCATAGCCATATCATGCTAATGGCACGAAAGAAAGCCAGATAAACGATAAGTAGAGGCGGGTAGATCAACCGGGGCTGAACCCTGCCAGCTACCCTGCACTGGGAAACCGATGAAAATTTGCGAGTAGAACAGTACTGACAATTGCGCGAGTTCGTACTGATTCATACCAGTTTTTCGCACAACACGCACACGGACAAGATAGAAATTGACACCACGGGCGCGAACTGACAACTGTTTTATTTGAAACCACGAAATGTACTTTCATCTTCGAGAAACACGAAGACTGTCAACAGACAGGCAAATGGTAAACCGTGGTTGATTGAAGCATTCCATGTTAAAAATATGGGATTGAAATGTGTAAGCCAAGCTTTCATCCCAATGTCTGACCCGGAATCCGACACTTATGATGATGGTAGGTGGGGTTTAACGTCCCAAAACTACGATTATGAGAGACGCCGTAGTGGAGGGCTCTGGCAATTTCGACCACCTGGGGTTCTTTAACGTTGTTGCGCCTTTGTGTAGCGTGGTGCGGACTCGGGCCATCCGAGTCCCCGGAGAGGACGAGTAGAGAAGCCGGAGAAGGAGAAAAAAATGTTTATATACAGTATTTACATGGTAGCGTGGTACAACATGAAAAGAGAATCACCCACGAGCGCCTCTGCGCTAGCGTTTTTATACATCGTCCGCCTTCCCAAGATCCCTTGCAAAGATAATTTATGCGCAGGATACTCCAATGAGATCGTCGTCTTCCTCTCCGGCCCCGAAGAGGGAAAGCCAAACACCGCCTCCCTCTGAACCTAGGAAAGGGGGCAAGGCATGCCCAGTTCGCTGTTTGGTGAGGGAGACCCCACGCGCCAGCGTGGCACCACAGTGAGATGACGTGGAATCCCATGCGCAAAGTCGCTCCCTGATGCAGCCAGGTTGACTCAAGCAAGGCAGAATACCCCGTACAGCTGCTGGGTCGACGCTGCTTCGGAGTGTTGCTCTCGGCGGCTGACAAAAGCTTGGCCAACGACTTTTGTGTCAAGAGGAGCCGGCGACGTGGTTTTTCCCGATTGTCCGCGTCCGTCGCCGTCCCGGTGCAGGGTTGACTCATCAACAGCTGCCAGGTGCCAGCAGGCCGCGAAGACCACGTGGAACTTGGGCGAGGCACAACAGCACCCCCGCCGCCAGATGATACATCGGGAGGTCGAGTTGTTCCATGCAGCTCGGCCGGGTCGATGTTGGCGACGTTCCGGCAAGGCTCTTGCTTTCTCGAAGGGCCTGGTCAAACTGGAATGCTCCAAGAGCTGGCCTCTGCGCCCCGCTTCGGTGAAAAGTGGGTGACAAGCTCCAAGAAACGACCTTTGTCAGCCACACACAATGCGACAAGCACCGCGTGCACGCCACTCTCATCGCCAGGCCTCAGATTTTACAAAGCAAACATCTTATCTTAATAACTTAAGCTCAAGGAAACAATGTGCATACCAATCGGGACAAGTGTCCAGTAACTCTTTCATACGTAATTTCATTTGGAATCGAGATAACATTATAATCAAGCTAAACAAGCAAACTGTAGAGCTCGGGACAACGAGGGAGTCAGTAAAAAATTTCTCTATGCCCTCACTGTAACACATTGAAAAAAAAAGTACACATAAACTAGGTAAAGGTAAACAAAAAAAATCAAACAAACCTTCCGCGTCTTTTGACGAGTCAAAACGCTCGACTTAGGGCGTCTGCATTTGTATGAAGGCCACCTCTCTTGTAGCGCACCTCGAAATTGTGCTGCTGCAGTGCTATGCTCCATCTGAGCAAACGACCATTCTTAGGTGACATTTGGTGTAACCAGGTTAGTGGAGAGTGATCAGTTTCTATAATAAACTTAGAGCCAGCAACATAGCAGCCTAGTTTTTGTACGGCCCAAACAATGCAAGCACATTCTTTTTCCGAAGTGCTATAAGCCTCTTCCCTGCTGCTCAATTTGCGACTCAAATACAAAACCGGCCGCTCCTCTCCACTCTGGTCCGTCTGACATAGCACTGCTCCTAAACCGCGTTCGCTTGCATCACACTGAATAGTGAAAGGTTTTGCAAAATCCGGTGCCCTCAAGACGGGTTTCTCACTCAATGCGTGCTTCAGCTTCTGAAAAGCGTCTTCCTTTTTAGAGTCCCATTGAATGTTCACAGGTTCGGTCTTGCGTAAACTATCTGTCAAAGGGCTGGCAATCTCGGAGTAATTCGGGACGTAATGCTGATAGTAACCTGTGAGGCCGAGGAATGCTCTCATCTCGGTCTTAGTGCTGGGACGACGATAACCGACCACCGCGGCTACCTTGAGTTCGGACGGTCGACGACGCCCATTTCCTACAATGTGCCCTAAATAGCTTACTTCAGCACAGCCCAAATGACATTTCTCTCTCTTTACCGTAAGACCTGCATTTTTGATCCGTTCCAAAACCATCCGAAGGTGTTCAACATGGTCTTCCCATTTGTCCGAAAATATCGCCACATCGTCTAGGTAAGGCAGCGCAAATTTCTCGAGCCCGTGGAGAACCTTATCCATCAGGCGGCTGAAACAATACGGCGCGTTCTTGAGCCCAAAGCTCATCATCAAAGGACGAAAAGTGCCCAGGGGTGAGATAAAAGCAGCGTATCGACTCGCGCGCTCTGTCAAAGGGACCTGCCAATACCCCCTAACAAGGTCTAGCGTAGAAATGTATTTCGCCTTAGACACTGTCTCTACCCTCTCTTCAATGTTAGGAATAGGGTAAGTCTGGTCGATTGTTACACGAGTTCAGGCGGCGATAGTCCACGCATGGCCTTGGATCACGGCCCGGAATCTCAACCAAAATCAAAGGCGAGGTGAAATCACTGTCTGCTTCGATGATAACACCTAGGTCGATCATGCGGCGAATTTCGGCCTCTAGTATCTCTCTCTGTCTAGGTGACACCCGATACGGCTTACAGCTGATCGGCTTGTTAACCGTCAGCTCAATGTCGTGCTTAATCACATCCGTTTTGCCTGGCTTCTCGGAGGAAAACGGTAGCGAATTCCTGTACTAAAAGCTCTAAATCTTCCTCTTGAGCCTTACTTAGGGTGTTCCCTGTGTCTACCCTATCTGACAATGTGCTGCTGACCGTGCCATCGGAAAGACAAAGGATTTCCGCGCCCTCGTCCTCAGGAACATTGAGTGCAAGGTTTACTACTGCTTTTCGTCGCATGTAGGGTTTCATTAGGTTACTGTGATACACTTTGGGGCATTTCCGGCCCCACTTTACCTCGTAGTTGGTGTCTGAAAGCACTGACATCACTGTCGCTGGTCCCTCCCATTGTACGTCCAGCTTGTTTTTTCTTGAAGGGCACAACAGCATCACCTCATCGCCCACTCTAAAGACTCGCTTTCGAGCTGACTTATCGTAACGGGCCTTGGAAAGCGCCTGTGCTGCGCGCATGTTGCTCTCCACCACTTCGCGTGTAGTCCCCAGTCGCCCCAATAAATCCAGTACATAGGAAACCACATTAGGGTCCTCCCCATATCCAGTCCATGACTCTCGTATCAAGTGCAGCGGACCTCTCAAGTTCCTGCCGTAGACAAGTTCAGCCGGACTAAAACCCGTACTCTCGTGTGGGGCCGACCTCAGAGAAAACATCGCAGCTGGTATACACCCCTCCCAGTCACTTTATGCTCAAAGCACAAAGCTCGCAAAACGCGTTTCATGACCGAGTGCATGCGTTCCACAGGGTTCGACTGTGGATGGTGAATAGAGCTATGCGCGATTTTTATCCCGCAGCGTTCTAGGAATGTAGTCGTAAGGCAGCTTGTGAACACACTTCCGTTGTCACACTGTATCTCCGAGGGAAAACCCACCCGAGAAAAAATAGACAACAATGCGTCCACCACGCATACTGAACTCAACTCTTTCAGTGCGATTGCCTCCGGGAACTTGGTGGCAACGCACAGCGCGGTCAGGACGTACCGATATCCTGATTTAGATGGAGGCAGAGGCCCCACGATGTCAATCACGAGCCGACGGAAGGGTTCTGTGATTATTGGCACTAGTTTCATTGGTGCCTTCCATTTGTCTGTTGATTTTCCTATCCGCTGACAAGTGTCGCATTCACGGACAAACATCTCTACATCCTTCCAGCACCCGGGCCAGTAGAACTCCTGAGCCAGCTTAGCTTTCGTTTTCTTTATACCTAAGTGGCCCGCCCAGGCGTTGCTGTGGGCCAGGTCGAGAATGTTCCGCCGGTATTTTAGTGGAACTACCACTTGGTTGTAGACCCGCCCTTTAGCGTTCTCATACCTGCGATGCAACACCTCGTTTTGGGTGTAGAACGAAACGTTCTTTCTAGAGTTACCTTCCTTATGTATGGCATCTAGCAGCATAGAGAGTGCGAGATCCGCCTTTTGATCGACCATTAGCGTTGCACGGTCGGTTCTGGCTAGCTGACACCAACTGGTGGACGCGGGTGTTAACACCGAGCCTGTCACCAAGTCCTCGTTTTCGGGCGTTAGAGATATTTCCTCGCTGTTGCCGACCATAGCCCCAGTTTCCGTCTCGACAACTCGCATGGCAGACTCATTTTCCGTCGCAACTACCTCAGGTTTTCCTACACTGCCCTCGGACGTCTGTTCCCCAGAGGGTGAGCTGCTCAGCTGTTGCGTCAGCTCGCGCGCCTTCGAACGGGTAAGGGCCATGCAAGCTATTTCGGTGGCAAATGATTCTCCACGTGTTTTTAACATTTCCTCAGACTTATTTGAAAATAGGTAAGGGAAGTGCTCCGGAAGGTTGGCTGAAATTGCTGCTTCCGTACACAATTGGCCGAAAGGGCCCTCGATTACAACCCTCGCTATCGGTAGGCAGACGCTTTGCTTTTCTGCCACTTGCCGAATCCAGGCACACTCTCCTATATAGTCTTCGGAAGATACGCAACTTGGATGCGCTACGTCCATTGTGGCCGCCGAGTCCCTCAATACCCTACACATTCGGCCGTTCACTGAGAGTGTCCTCATGTAAGGCTTCAACAGCTTTAAGCTATCCTCTGACTCCTGAATTGTGGCAAATGCCATGTGCCTCTTACAGCTCCTGGCCATGTGGCCCTTTTCTCCGCAGCTCTAGCAAACAACTGGCTTCCGCGCTTCTAACGCATGCGCTATGTCACCCGGCGCCTTTGAACCTGATGAAGGTGCCGCCTTAGTCCCCTCACTGTCCTTTCCCTGCTGACTGTCTAATAACTTGGAATTCTCGGGTTTCCAGTTATTTCTTGCAAACCTCTTGCGTCCCTGGTTTCCCGACCAGCTTTCTACCTTTTCATTTTTTTCCGAAGTTCGTGGTGTACTGCGGAGACTACGGCGTGAGCAGTAATCTTCGGCGAGTTCTGCTGCCCTGTTCATGTCTACGTCTTTCATCCTATCCTGCACCCAAAGCCTTACCTCCTCGGGAATTCCCCGGTAAAACTGCTCAAGTACCATCAACTCAATGACCTTGTCATGGTTGCCATAGACTTGCGCGCTTTTGAGCCATTCTTCAAAGTTGGCTCTAATTTGGTAGGCATAGTCTGAATGAGATTCGTTGCCCCTCTTAGAGTGCCTGAACCGCAGGCGGAAAGCCTCTGTCGATAGGCGACATTTTCGTAGCAATGCAGCCTTTACCCTGTCATACACCTCGGAGTCCTCTTTATTCATTCTTGCGATAACATCGGACACTTCGCCTGGTAGTACGCATATCAGTTTTTGTGGCCAAGTCTCCCTACTAAACCCTGCATTTTCGCATGCTCGCTCAAAATGCACGAGGTATAATGCAATGTCGTCACCCGCCTTGAAGGTGTGGATTAGATCCTTTATCTTTGATTCTCCACCCCCTGAATTTCGATTTCCCACGGACATACGAAGCTCCAGTTCTTTCAGACGGATTTCATGTTCTTTATCCTCGCGATCCCTCCTTATTTCCTCCTCTCTCTGTTCACGGGCTAAGCGCTCACGCTCCTCTTTCTTTGCCAAAATGGTTTCTCTGGCCTCAATGGCCTCTTCTAAACTCACTTCCTCTTTTCCCAAGTGCTCCAAAATTTGTTGTTTTCTTTTAACCGAGCCGACCGAAATATTCAGCTCCTGACAAATTTCGAGGAGTTCTTGGACCTTAAACTTCTCCATCTTAGATATGCACACCGTTTCTCTTCTAAGGTAATTTTGCCCACGAGCCACCCAATTCTTGGTCTGCGAATCAAAATTTACCACAATCACCCTACCACGTTACCGACCATCTGCGCTAACGAGTCTGGCGAAAAGAAGAGCAAACACGCGGCACTCACCACTTCGATGCAGCCGACGCAGGCGAATCCCATAAGCTGCCAGCCACTGTTGCGCCTTTGTGTAGCGTGGTGCGGACTCGGGCCATCCGAGTCCCCGGAGAGGACGAGTAGAGAAGCCGGAGAAGGAGAAAAAAATGTTTATATACAGTATTTACATGGTAGCGTGGTACAACATGAAAAGAGAATCACCCACGAGCACCTCTGCGCTAGCGTTTTTATACATCGTCCGCCTTCCCAAGATCCCTTGCAAAGATAATTTATGCGCAGGATACTCCAATGAGATCGTCGTCTTCCTCTCCGGCCCCGAAGAGGGAAAGCCAAACACCGCCTCCCTCTGAACCTAGGAAAGGGGGCAAGGCATGCCCAGTTCGCTGTTTGGTGAGGGAGACCCCACGCGCCAGCGTGGCACCACAGTGAGATGACGTGGAATCCCATGCGCAAAGTCGCTCCCTGATGCAGCCAGGTTGACTCAAGCAAGGCAGAATACCCCGTACAGCTGCTGGGTCGACGCTGCTTCGGAGTGTTGCTCTCGGCGGCTGACAAAAGCTTGGCCAACGACTTTTGTGTCAAGAGGAGCCGGCGACGTGGTTTTTCCCGATTGTCCGCGTCCGTCGCCGTCCCGGTGCAGGGTTGACTCATCAACAGCTGCCAGGTGCCAGCAGGCCGCGAAGACCACGTGGAACTTGGGCGAGGCACAACAACGTGCACCTAAATCTTCGCACACGGGCCTACAACATTTCCGCCTCCGTCAGAAATGCAGCCGCCACAGCCGGGATTCGATCCCACGACCTGCGGGTCAGCAGCTGAGTACCTAGCCACTAGACCACCGCGGCGGGGCGGAATCCGACTCTTCAAAACATGTGTAGTAATCCTGCTGTAGATATGCGAGGTCATGCCTCATGCTTCTTTGTCTTTTTTTTTTGGAGGTGTTTTCATGACGTAGCACTGTGAATGCGTTCGTTTAGTTTTACCTCGTAAGTATTCGCTGATTGATATGTGGGGTTTAACGTCCCAAAACCACCATATGATTATGAGAGACGCCATAGTGGAGGGCTCCGGAAATTTCGACCACCTGGGGTTCTTTAACGTGCACCCAAATCTGAGCACACGGGCCTACAACATTTCCGCCTCCGTCAGAAATGCAGCCGCCACAGCCGGGATTCGATCCCACGACCTGCGGGTCAGCAGCTGAGTACCTAGCCACTAGACCACCGCGGCGGGGCGGAATCCAACTCAGGCTTCAAAACATGTGTAGTAATCCTGCTGTAGATATGCGAGGTCCGCCTCGTGCTTCTTTGTCTTTTTTTTTTTGGAGGTGTTTTCATGACGTAGCATTGCTGAATACGTTCATTAGGTTTAACCTCGTAAGTATTCGCCTCCACAACCTGAAAGGGGAGGGGGAAGACGCGTCCGTCTTTCTCGATAAAAGCGCATTCGAATGTTTCAATTGAAACAATTGTGAGTTCGCTTCTATGGCGTCTATTTCTGTATTGTACGTGTGTGTGCTGCACAAAATGTTGCAAATAGAAGCAAAATCACCTATTTAACGGACGGATTCGGACGGCTGGCCCACCTACGCATTATGCATTGGAAGAGACCGCGAAAAGTTGTTTATTTATCTGTAGACGCCGTCTATTTACGATGTTTACACCACACACACACACAAAAGCCTCCTATCAAGGATATAGACCCGCGAGAGCGATCGAAAAAGCTTAAAAAGAAACAAACAAAGTAAGAAACCACGACGGTGCGCTAAGCATGACACCAACAACGAAGGAAACGTGCAAATTAGAAACCAAGCGAGCGTCCCCGTCCGCATCCCCTGGGGTCTAAACTATAGCGAAGTTTCTTTCACATCTGCTCGGACGCTACGGGCGACAAACTGACACGAACCGGGCACTTAAGCGTGATGAATGGAGGCTATTAGGGCACACGCGCCGTCCATGGATGGCGAGCTGTTTCGTGGTCGACGTGTGACGCGAGAAGAGCTGAAAGCACCATAAATCACCAGCCATCGATTACAGCTTAGGCTTAAATGCGCGGAAGCAGCCCGCGACAGAACGGATTATACGCACAAAGAAACATTAAATCTATACGTAAGCGGCCGAGGAGCCACTAAGCTCGGTGTTAGCCGCGGCAACATTGGTTACCTTATATATACGCCATTTAACCGATCAAGGGGCCGACGTCTGAGCTTCGGTAGAAGAACTGTTCGACTGGGCATCCTTGCTTGCTTTATATTATTCGTCTTCATTCTGCCGCATTATTGGGAGGGCGAAATTCGTTTTTGTTTCCTGTCCCAGTGGATTCATTTCATCTCGATCCATATACTGCACAGATCTACTCGAGTGTAGAATTCTATCGGATTGATTTACATATGTGACATAAGCATGCGTGATGTGTTTTCAGGAAAGAAGAGCAAGACAGAAGCAAGAACGTTTTTTTTTCTTTTTGAGTCCACAAGCTTACAATGTTGACCACCGCAAGCGCCATGTTTTCGGGTACCATATTTACATCCATATTTCTCAAGTACCTGCCAGTGGCGTGCTGGAACCAGTAAAGCCTTCAGGTAAGGCCACGCTGAATGTGAATTACTGTATCACCTATGCACCTGCAGCTGAATGCGTAAATGAACCAACTATGACGTACTAGAGTAAGTTAGTTGTTAGCGGCCGGCACACTATAACTGCCACGGTGGTATACTATCAACTATAGAGAAACGACCTATAACCTGTAACACTTATGAACAAGACGACACTGGGAAATAGATTCCATAAACCGCTTTAGGAGTT